>JARJEB010013707.1:0-12504 GCA_030264535.1 Liometoxenus newtonarum | reverse complement strand
GCGCATTGTGAGCTGACGTGGCGTATAGCCTAAATGCCATGCGCATTGAACTAGTCTCAATCTAGTCTCAATAGACGGAGTGATTGATATAAAATAAACAATTAAGCAATCTACATGGTTAGCTATACATAATGGGATGCTATAATATAACTATATGCACACATATACATGTGACCGATCCAGGCATCACTCTCTCGCAATCAC
Source organism: Liometoxenus newtonarum (assembly GCA_030264535.1). Classification (NCBI taxonomy): domain Eukaryota; kingdom Metazoa; phylum Arthropoda; class Insecta; order Coleoptera; family Staphylinidae; genus Liometoxenus; species Liometoxenus newtonarum. The sequence goes on along the minus strand of JARJEB010013707.1, from coordinate 12,300 downwards.
CACGCACCCACTGCTGCCCTGATCGTTATTTTTGCCGGTTCACTGCAGTGGAGACGGCGTGGGTCTTCGGATAATGTGTAAAAGGTCTGTAAATGGGCGCCACTCTACTTTTAACGTGGCAGAGATTAGGAGTATAGTTTATACAATCAAATCGGGTTATTAATGCCATTTCTTAACTTCCAAAACATACACAAAAGAAATTTATGACTTGCATACAGGCTAAATGTAATCCGCGGTATCAATCCTTATAACTAAGTACAGGCTAACAGCCACATCGAGTTACTACGCCTGTTTAAAAATCTGTATATGACAATCAAGTCTAAAACAAAATATCTTCACGATTCACGTGTACTGATTACTGATTTATCAGACACTAAAACATCTTTGTCACAATTTCAAACAAAATGAAGAGGGGTCAAGTGAACGTTATCCCGGCCGGGAATAGAAAAATAACGTTCAGCGTTACACCACCAGCTACCATTTACTTGAATTCTCCTCAACTTGGAATATTTTTTTAATATTAATTGTACGTATTACCCTCATTATGGAACTAAAACATTATCTAATATTAATCTATTAAAGTGAAAAGTTTGTCTTGTGCTTAATCCTTAATTGAGGTCCGTGTTTATCGTTGATCTGAATGCATTTACTTGAAATGCCATTCCGCGATTAGTTTACTCGGATATTACCAGCCGGCAGAACCTAATTTGCTTCATATACTCACATAGACATTATTGTAGCAGAAGCAGGTCATCGTCATTGCCTTGGCGTGGCATGGAACGATGGAACAAGTACCAATACACAATTGATGTCCTCAAATGCACAAACATTGAACTTCCACATTCCACATATTCATGATGCAGGATGCAGATGCAGGATGCAGTTTGGTGTAAGTAATTGCATTCGATGAACTACGTTGACTATCCGAATCGACTAGAGACTAGAGGCATTTAAGTGGTCCACGAGACCACAATTCAATTGTGCCATTAAACAAAATTATAATATATCGAACATTAAATTTATCTAATATCAAATATCATCAAGAAATTTTCTTTGTGGAAAACCTACAAGCGGCTCAAAAAGTACTGATTAGTATTGGATTCATGCCGTTGTTGTGCCTGTACATGATAAGATCATATGCCGGCAATTCCGCCGATTATGTAAATCTCAAGGACTTTGACTTCGCCTTTTATCTGATATCGTGTTACGAGGAAGGGCGTAAGGCGTTATTTCTTACACCTTGTACCTTTCCAACCCTCTATTAAAATCCGACTATCTCTACTGTCTACTGCATATAGCGTGTTGCGTTTCACGCAATTCCGAGGCGAGTTGTCATGTTATTTCGAAACAATTAAGCGAAGAAAAGCTTTTTCCTAGGGAAACAGTCAAACAACTTACACGAATAATACCCACCCCTTTCAACAGTTCAGACGTAAATTTCATTTTAAGTCGTCAAATATCATTAATTAAATATTATTAAATTAATTTTAGTTATAACTTGTTTTTACATTTTATTGCGTTTTGTTAGATTTCCCATTCGTAACCAACAATTATAGGCACGAATTTAATTTAATTTGAATCAAAACTGCCAAAAATGAGCATTTCTGGATTTATTCTCTTTGTTTATCACTTATATGTGGTTATATTTCTAAATATATAGATATAGAAACGTAGGTATCACATAAAGGATTTACCCTCAAAGGTTGTAAAGAGCATTGAGCAAAGCGACTACACGCATTAAGCCAATAAAAACCAGATCATTCCGATACACATACGTCGAATGGCTTGCAGCCGCCTCACTTTCGCTTGCTGACCTTTCAATCTTCTTTTAAACCCGCAACCAAAACACATAAATAAACCCCGATGTATAGAAAGCAAAAAAAAACACACAACGATAAACGTATCTACCTCAACTTCAATTCAAAAGAAACACTTTTAAAAACATTTTTTTTTTTTCATGATATAACTTGATATTCTGAATCAGCAAAAATCAAGAAATTCTGGATGAACTTTGAGTAACCAAGAAATGTTGAGCGAAGCGATAAAAATTGTTGTTATCGACTTAAATGCGTAGGATTGATAGCATTTCAAGTTGAAATCGTTTGACTTTTTCACCGACGAATTGATAAAAATTTACATCTTACAGGTTTTTTTTTCTGTTCATCGATTCATCTTCCTATTATGCCATGTTTTGCTTTCAAACTCAATATAAACACAACCGATATACAGGGTGGTTGACGAATCAGTAACCAGCGAATAACGCCCAAACCGTTTAAGATATGAAAAAAAAATTTAAGTAAAAGTTTCCACGTTTCTTGTATTCTATAAAATGGCGTTAGCAGTTACTTTCTAATCGTCAGCACTTTCCAGATACAGGGTGTTACTTTGTTTTTTAATGGAACACCCTGTATTTTTTCATATTTCCTGAAAGATCTTTTTAAATGCTGACTAATGATACCCCACTTAGTATACGGTTTGGGCGTTATTCGCTGGTTACTAATTCGTCAACCACCTACCCATAGAATCCACATGTGTGAGTGGTGGCTGTGTATCTGAACATAAATAAGTTGAACTTTAAGAGAAACTATATTCGGAATCTGTGAGTGATTTCAATGAAGAAACGAAACGAATTTAGGAAGGATTTATTCCCCAGTACAAAGTTCAATTGGTAGAACTATGCACTAGATATGCAGAAGGTCTGGGTTCGACTCCCAGTGAGAAAGATGTTTCCTGTTTTCCATGTTTCCTGTAAATATTAATATATTAAATTAATTAGTATAATACGTATAAAATGAAAGTTTGTACCTGTGAGTAAAGCCTGCATAAATATGTTTTAGTTCTTAACATAAATAAGTTGTTTGGCTTAGTATTGTTAGTATCTATATGCATAGTGCAAATGCAAGTATAAAGTCACTCACTATATAAAGCCAAGTATAAATTTACCTTTTTGCGAACGATTGGGTAATGTCTAAAGCTATTTCCTTTGCTATCAAACCATCGAAGCACTTCATAAAACAACTAAAGTCACATTTCTCTTAGATGCCTGTCCCTGCTGCATACAGGATACTATATCGTCTTATATCATCTTTATAAAATCATATTTTACTTGAAAAGCACATTTTATATATTTTTTATTATGTATCCTTAAAAAATTTATTTATTATGCATAATTGAAATGTTACAGTCTAAGTTTTCTAGCTCTAAACTCAAGTCTATAAAATTTTAAACGAAATATATATTTATGTAAAAAATGCAACTCGTAGTTGCTAAAATCGGTTAAATATTAAAATGTGCATGGTTGCAGTACAGAATAAATTCATTTAAAAGAGTTTTTGTTGAGTGGTTTTCCGTGCTTTTACGTTGCTTTGACTAGGCGAGGAACTAGAAGCAAAAGCATCAAACTCACTCGCTCAGTCTGCGGATCGAGGAGTTTTCCCCCTTCGTTCTTTTTTTACATTCATCAATCACGCACACGTAACTTTATCTTTTTGTGCCTGGCACCCGAGAGCCACATTTAGCTAGGCATATGATACTCGTGTCGCACACATTTAATTGCAACTGCGCTGGAAAAATGAAACAATTAGCAAACGTATTGTCCATGTCCAGTGTTCGGATAGTCATTGAAAGAAGTGGAATGTTTTGTTAACTTTTCTCTAACTTATACCTAATTCTCTATATTAAATACTCACAATTCAATTTATCGCTGCAACTTGTCGCATGATTTAGAACTTTTCAAGTTTTGAAACAGTTACAAATTCTGATATTTTTGATATCCAAGTTGCGTCAAAATTAGTTGTGCTACGATTGCAAACCATTACAAGACGGAAAACGGAAAGGAAAATGGAGACGGTGCCGATCATTATATTAATGGTCACAAAGAGACGCTTTTAAAACTCAAGGGTGACTTTTACCCTTATTCTTAATGTTGAAGGTATAAAATTGTATAGCTAACGCTGTTGTTTACTTCACTTGGTTGCTTGGTTATGCGGCGCAATAATATTTTTTCATGCCGTTACCAGAACGTTTTTTGAATTTTAATTAATTTCTGTTTATTAATACTACTCGATATATCCTATTATACCCTTGATACTACTTCACTGTATCAAGTACATAGTTTGAACGATCTGGTGAAAACTGCATTTCACTGGAATTATTCATTTCTCACTGACTGGCCGCAAGCACCTGCGGCCAGTCAGTGAGAAATGAATAATTCCTTCAATTTCAGTGACTGGGATTTCTAAGTGACTGAGTCGTGTCGTACTCATTCGGGTGGAGCATTTAATTGTGATGTAATAATTATTATGCTTTCTAACTGATTATGTAAATTTTTTCAGTGAAAACTGCATTTCAAAATGAAATGCCACTTTGAATTTCACTTGGTCCTAAGTAGTTGGTGATTCCTAAGGTATACACAATAAAACATTGTCGTTTTTAATGGGTATGTGTGTGTGTAAGTTGAAAATTGAATTTTCAAATTTGAAACACCAAGAAGAAAAGAAGCATATTTGATACTTCAAAGACGAGAATGGATTACAATGACATCATTAATAACGGCTTTGTCGCTAGGCGACTGAAAAGAGTTGGGTATGTGTGAGTTTGTGTCTGAATTTCACTATACACCCCCTGGAAACCTACCACCTAACACACACACACACATACACACACACACACACACAAGTCAGTTTCAGCACCCTTCCTTAAACCGAATCAAACCAAACCATCATACGTTATATTAGATTTTTTTATGTTCTGCAACTCGACATCAACATATGCACTATTCTCAAGTCTGCTTATGATGAAGCCTTCGTCCTTCCAAGTGCGTATATGTATAGTGGAAATTCTGATTAACAGCCTGGTGAACCTAGACTTAGCAAAACTACTTATACTTTCGACAATGTTGTTGTACTATGTCTCGGATTATATCTTACAACATGATTGTTAACGGGATGGTATGTGTTTTTGTATAGGAGAATGAAGTTGAAGTGGTAGATGGAGCAGGTGGGTGGATGCGGAATAAATGGATTAGCCTTATATATGGTGGAGGTAAACTCAAATATGATTTCGCAAAGGTTGGTTGGTTCACTTGGAGGGGTTGTAGTACTTTCAAATCCTATTTGGAGTGTCTTTTTGAATGCTATTCATATACAAAGAGAGTTTCTTTTTTGGGCATCAACATCATTGAAAGATGGAAAACAAAACAAGCAACGACGAAAAATGAAAAAAAGAAATTATATGTGTACTCGCATGAAACAAAGAAACTGGGAACATGAAACGAAAAGAACTCCGCGTATACAGAGTAGCGAGATCATTTAGAATAAATTATTAGTAGAGATGGATAATGTGGAAAAGGAGAGGACGAATAAGAGAAAAACAGTAATGGGGAAAAGGCGTCTGGGTAAATGGGCTTCACATTTTTCGCATTTCCAAAGCGAGACTTAATTGTGCCAAGTACACACTAACCCTAAAAATTATTCAAATATTGTGCAAGGGTTAAAATGTACAAATAATAAGGGTCCGGTTAAATCTCTCCATTAAGAATGTAAGAAGGCAAATCGTTGACGAAATTCACGTTTTCACTTCATTTTCTGTAAAGATAAATGTAAAAATGCTTTTAGGTATCTTCCTCTCAAATAAGTAACTAGCAAAAAACGGCATTTCAAGGAGGGATAAACACCCGGATAGCTCATAGATGCAAAATGAAATAAATTTGCCTCTACGCTTTAATTGCCTCGTTTGAAGAGCGAACACAAAAGAATTACACAGAGAAAACTTAATTAACTCCATATGTAATTAGCAGCAAGTTTAAAAGAAACATTTTTAATTTTAATTATAAACAAACCATTTCCCCTAGGTATATTCTGGAACACCTGGATCAGAAACAGGACCAAAGTGAGGGACTGAATGCATCGCGAAGCTCAAGTGAAGTTTCGCAGGACACACTGCGAGACAGAACAACTATTCAGCAATGGAGACCGATTCTCGAAAAAAAGAGGAAAAGGACGCCCTCAGATATGGTGAGCAGACGACCTGAAAAAAATCAGAGAACTGCACTGGAGCAGAGCAGCCCAGAACCGAGATGGTTAGAAGAAATTTAGGGAGGCTTATCTACAAAGTTGGACGACATATAGGTCTAAAGAGAAGAAGAAGAAAAAAAAGATATTCTCATATATAAAGAATATGCATTTCAAATAAACTACGAGTTTGTCAGGTCTTTGTATTAATTTGTTGCTCGGAGTATACTCCGTCAGGGTAATTCACGTAAGTGCCCATGAAAAGTTTTCGAACTTCTCGTTGTTTGAGTTAAAGATTTCAAATTTTCAGAGTATACCCTAAAAGAATGTTATATTTTTTCTTTGGAAATATTTTGAAGTTTATTACACTTCCGGTTTTACAGGAAATCGATAGCAACTTTGTTATTTTCATTATTTTCCGCGAGATTCTAACTCAATAAGATGTTCAATAACTTTTAATGGGCTCTTTGTTGGAGTACCCTGTATGTAACAAGTGTATACCGAGCGATTATTTTATCATCGAACATAGCATGTACTATGTGCCTATGTACAACGGTAAAATAAACGAGTCAATTTCATGGCAGTGTGGACTTGTTTTGCTAAAGCACACCGACAGACGGGCATAGAGTGGGGATGACAATATATTGTACTGACGGAAGGTATTAGCCATACTAGATATTTTATGGAAAATAAATCGCGAACAGTCCGCAGACTATTATTTCGTGCGTTCATTTTTGTTATTTCTAAGTTTTCTTCGGTTACGTACATGATTGACGAAGAATTTGTGATCAATCAATTCAGATTGTGACAAGGAACAAAATTGACAACTGACTGTAACGGCATGATAATACAAATTACTTTTATCGTGCATCGCCCTGTCGTTAGCAATACAAATCCCCGTTGCCATGAGTTTGACTCCTTTATTTTACCATCGTACATAGGAACATAGCACATGCTATGTTCGATGATAAAATAATCGCACAGTATATCCTTTTCGCATTATCGTTTTCATTTGGTAGTGGCCGTTGTGTGCTTCAGATAAAAATTCATCAATTCGCCTCCAAATTATATAATAGCTTTGTTCCAACATACGGTCAAACCGATTCCAAACCATCATCTGTTCCAACATTTGTTCCAACACAACACCGTGCCGGTACATGTACGAAAAGTTTGTTGTTCCAATTCTAACATACTGCAAACTATAGTCCCGAATCGTGTTGGCAACGGTCAAATCAGTTCCTGGACTAGTGTGTCCGACATTCGTTTATTCGAACCTTTTTAACGCCGATTATAACTAAGTGGTATAAACAAATTAAGAAACAATTATGAAAGACAACGATTTAACAGATTATTTTAATTCATTCTCCAGACGACCAATTATACAGCAGTTTTAGAACAAACATCATGTTCTCCGGTTCCAACACAGAAACAATTGTGAACCGATTTCGACATCATGCATGCATAGAAAAAAAAATGTAAACCAGTCCATGTTACAGTCCTGAACGTGTGTTGGAACAAAGCTAATACGTAAACGAACAGTGACGACTACAAACCGAAAGCAGGATAATTGAATAATGCACCGACGTATTAATAAATCGCGATCAAACACAAAATACCTTACGGCGTCAGTCGGCGGTTAGCAAGGGGTCGATTTTAATCCGAATAATTAACAAACCCGATAGAAATAACGAATGCACTACATTTACTATTACCTATGTCCTATACGAACAACTACAACCGTTTTACATCAACGTAAACGAAGCATTAAACGTAAACCGTAAATGGTTGGGTGCGAGATCAACTTACATGCAATTTAAATTTAAATAAATATCAAACCAATATTTGTATCAATATACCTGACATTTTATATGTTTTATTCTTTGAGAGCGCATCGAAAAGATGTTAGTGCAATACGATCCCATCTTCAGTAGTGTTCAGTTTGCCTGCGAGAGCTATATTTCAATCAATTACGCGCATTTCATCAAAGACAAATCGTCCAGAATGCTTTGAACTTTGTATAGTTGAAGAAAATGTATTGCTTTTGATAGATGGGTCTAAACGAACAAACAATTTGCACAATTCTTTTTTAGCTGTTTATTTTCCCTTCAAAGCTTCAGCTGCTGTTTCCTCGAACAGTTTAAAATAGGTTCTAGCCAAAACGAGTGCATTTGAAACTCGTTTTTATTCCGTTCGCTTCTTCCTGGAACAACTTAGCTATAGTTAATCAATAAGACCGAAGATCGACAAACAAAATCCTATTTATCGTTATAAAATAGTTAAGGCAAGTAAAAACAAAGGTGTAAAAGCCTTCAACAATGGTAACTCCTGCTGATGAAGGCGAATGTAATTAAAACTGAAATAACAAACGAATATCAAGTACCAGGATATTCTCTGGATACTTGTATAAACAAAGTATGGAGAAACCGGAAAACATTTGTTCAATAATGTAAAAGTGTGCAAAAAACAAAACCCACAGCAACAACAACAACTCTTAGTGTATAAGACTAAGCTAACACTAAAGACCGAACAGCATCGAGAAACGAAAGACGGTAATGCCCCGAACCGCTTTATGTATTGTTTCAAGTCCTTAATCTTCTTGCATAAAACATGGTGAAATGGTTCGTGAAGACTTCTTTCATCTTACATGTTCGATGTTCATAGCTTCTTTTTGCAATGTTGAATATGTTACGTCACGTGCTACAAACTTGAATGAATTCAGACGAAAAATATAAAAATCCCATCCTATATAAGTTTTCTCATAAAAGAATTACTTTCCTTTTATGTATTCGGTTCTTCGGTGTATGGGTTGCGAAGTAAAAAAATGAAACGCAAAAAACTTTTGCTGTATTTACGTTTTACTCGCAAATTACTTAAAATTTGAAGTAGTCGTTAATCAATTTATTAAAACCCCTTTTAATTTATCAATTTTCATCGTACTCGGCGCGTTTAAATAAAGACTTTTAACCTTTTTTTGAAATTTTTCGCGTTTTAAGTAGAAAAATATATAAATATTTGATGTTTATCGTTCATCACGATACTCCAGACATGAATAACAAGCACATTAATTTCGTGAACATGTTACTTCAGTCAACAACAATGTGTTTGTCAAATAAATGCATTGTTAGCTTCAAGGAATGTTTGTTCGTTTGTCGACAAAGTTTTCATCGCCTGACTGAAAATATTTATTAATTTATCTACAAGTGTACATCAAAATACAAAATAATTTCGATCGCTTCAATTTTGGTATCCTTTCCATCATTTTGTTCCTTTCTTTTTGTAGCGGTACATTTAAAATTATCAATTATATATTTATAATCGTATAAAGTGACCCTGTTTGATGTAGTAATACACTAAACCAGTGATTCTCAACCCCTGTGCCACAAGATTCTTGAAGTGTGCCGTCCAGACCCGTCTAGACGTCAGACAAGTGTACCGCCAAAATTTTAAATTATTAAAAAGTGTACTGTGAGGAAAAAAAAGTTTGAGAATCACTGCACTAAACATTCTGTTTGTCTTGTCTTGATATAGATGATTCGAAATATAAACGAGCGAGTTTTTACGATCAATATTTCTAGAACGATTCACTTCTTTTATGACTTTAATTATTCAATTTGCCTTTAAAAATATATATTCTGGAATTTTCTAATAAAATAAGAAATTAATTAACAAATCGATTTTTTTGAAACTAGCGCAATTGAGTCCGGGCAAAGGGTGGCAGTAAACTTGCAGCAGTTGTCAATCAGATCCACTTTACGACTTCGCCGAGCTGACCACTTATTTGTGCTGCCCCTTGCCGCCTTTTCCTCTACATCTACAACATCCCTATCCACTCCGCATTTAACCACGCGGCAACCATACTAAAGACTACAGGGAGTCGTTGCACCGAATGACCGAAGCAACATTACACCCTCAAACTCACACTCACACACATAGAGAAAACTGAACTGACCAACAAACCAAGATTCGATCAACTTAGCCAAATTGATTCGGCCAATAAAACTAAACTAGTTGAATCCATTTGAAATTTTAATTAAAATGGATCGCAAATTTAAAATAAAATATTTATTTTTCGCATTCAGGGAAGTAAACAACAGAAAAAAAAAACAAATAAAAGGCCGAAAGTAATAATTCATGAACAATGTCGAAATGTCGGGTTCGGTAATATTTTTATTTAATAAAACTTCGAGGAATTTTCACGAAAAAAAATTAACAAACGTATTATTTTTATTAAAAAAATAGAGAGTACTTAATTAATTATCTGAGATTTATTTTTTTAAATTGTTTTTTAAACGAAAAACGATTTTGTATGTATTACAGCAACACCCTATGTTGATTTTTATTTTATTACGAATTAAAATATAAAAATTTCAATAAAATTTTGTTATTATTAGTTCGTTGAGAGAATTGAAATGAAGGTTACACGTTCTGAGGTTTTATGCCATAAAATTCGTAATATTCATGATTTAACGAAGAGCCATTAAGACCAAGACCAAATGATGATTATGCTTCAAATCTTCGTCATCCAAATATTAGAACTTTGCGTTAACTTTTTGAAGATTGACAATGGATAAAAATATTTTATTGTAATACTTATAAAAAGGTTGTCATTATTGTTTCATAACATCAAATAACAAAAGATTAAATTGTAAATGTACGGCAATAAAATCCAAAGATTAAAAATTGAACTTTGCTCATAAATACCTCGTAGGTCACATTTAATGAACTACCTATGTATAGAGTAATTTTAAATTATTAACAATCCAGTTGGCCCTAGGCGATTTAACAAATGCGCCTATGAACTGTATGCTCTATCACATAAATGTAATGAGAAAAAAGTTTGAAAAATAATAAACAAGTTTCGGTTTATTAATTTTGATTTTTTATCGGCGCCCTTAATTTCTCGGCGACCTAGGCAATCATTGCGGATAGTCGAATATATGTCATTAATTTGAAATCACTCTGTATATTTTTAAATAGAAAAATCGAAAGTTTAGGCTTAAAATTCACCTTTTTAAACATTTATTTGGTACTCTAGTATAGTTTGAAAAACAGTTAGTAAAAATAGCTATAAATCAACTTTAGTAAGCAGTATTCACATACATCATTGATCAATTGATGTCTAGGCTACTTGACTTGATGCTATTGTTCCAATAAGAATCGTACTATGAAATATTAATGATCACTCCGATGAATTAAACATATCCAACTTGTATATATAATTGAGGCGATTAATGATTTTTAAATCCATTGCAACACATTTTTGTTTAATTTCGTTTTGTTTCGTTTGATTGTGCGATTATCGATCTCTTGAAAAGGAACAAAAAATGCGATCATATCATTACTTAAAAAGTCTCGTCTTGTATACACAATTGCACGTTCAAAATAAATAAAATTAGTTCGATCAATCTTCATCCATTTGAATCTTTTATTCAATTTTTATTTTCCGGTGAAGTTTTTGCGGCAAACATGGAGAAATGCCATTTATTATTTCAACATAAGTTGTTTCAAAATCAAAGGTGATTATTTTATTCTGAATTATTGATGACTAGAATTTTGGCATTAATAAGCTCCCAAAATGATATACAATTATTGTTCATTTTAAGTTTTCTTTGTCAATACGTTAGTGTGATAAATAACGAGATACAATTTTTATGGCCAAAATTGCTACATGCATAATATTTTGAGTTTGACCACAAAGTCGACTCGTATTTTATTAGAACAACTTTTTTTTATAAATGCCATAAAGTATTACTTTTAGTTCGTAATTTGTCGTCAAAATACATTTTTTAGGCAGTATTTGCAATTAATTTGGAGTTACACTTTGACTGAAATCGTCATCGCTACGTAGCTCAAAGGTGAAGAGCGAGGCCCGGTTCAGGTTATTCAGTTATCCGACTTAAAAATTCATAATTTAATTTAAAATCTACCTTCGATTATAAATCCAAGTCGAACACAATTCACTTAATTTTTTTTTTGTCATATCTCATCTTTATCACACTCATGTAATTGGAATGTCTGCTTTCCAAGCAATCATCTTCTGTACGTTAACATATATCCTGCCGATAACATGCATGCACAAACACAACATAAAAAACACGGATAGTTGCAATCACCACACCACTGGCTCATATTGACGATATAAAAAAGACGATTAATCGACGAATTTCCAAGTAAATTATTTTATCCGCGACGACCACGTAAAACAGCGATTACTATGTGTGTATGCAGGCACATATGACAGCCATTATCACCACTCGCGAATTATGAGCTTAACACGAGTCAATTATAG
>JARJEB010013698.1:0-18223 GCA_030264535.1 Liometoxenus newtonarum | reverse complement strand
TATATATATAAATTTATTATTATACTTATTATTATATATGAATGAAACTACTGAAAAACAAAATTCAAGAAAATAATATTTGTACATGTTAATTGTATATGTATAATTAGATTAATTATTATCTACATAATTATAATTAATTGACAAAGTCGATAGTTAATGATAGATAAAAACAATGGTAAATGAGTCACTTAAGTCACAAGACTTAAAAGTTAAAGATGAAGTTAGTATGTTTTTTCATCTGTGGCCATCACGTTGACCAAAAGCCAAGACAAACCAGAATGAATCAAATCAATAAAATGAAAACGTGGAAAAATAAGCAAAAAATAAAATATAAACATGACAATCTTTTTAAAAACGCTCACTTAATTCTTAAATAATGCGGATGTGGGTCCTGTAATAAATAATAAATGCATATTTAGTAAATTTTTGCGACGCGACAAGAAAACGAAATAGTACTTACTTAATTATTACAAAAGTAACGTTGCACAAAGCAAAAACAAAAAACGGAAATCCGAAATATCTAAGCAAGCTGTTTATGTATCGGTGTATTTTACGTTTAATGTCTGAATGAGGAGAAAGACATTAAGCTATATGTATAGGTTAAGTCGCTTCAGTGGGTCAAAAAAAACCACGTTATTGTTAAACTAACTAAATGAATGATAAATGATGATGAGAAGAGTCAAATGTATCAATTTGTTGTTAGATGTTTTTTAATCGCTACACAGTGTTGTATGTTTTCTATTTAGGACGTTCTTCGATATCCCATAAGTACCAATACCGCGTTATTAAAAACAATTGACGAATTGCGAATTTATTAATGAGAGAACACTTAGTTATACACGACACACGAAAATTTATTGTAAAGCTGTACAAATACGACTAAAAGATCGAAATGTTTTGCATCTTTATCTAACTATAAACTCAAATGTGATGTGATGCACGTATGCACGTGGCAGTGTCATTCATTGTCTTGACTTTTTGTCGACGCTTTTTTTGTAATTTAACCACACAAAAAAACAAAAAACAGCAGACCTGGAAAATATAAAATACGTATATTTTGCTGATAACAAGTATTTCTTAAGTAAGGTATCAGCGAATCAGGTGCTCATTATCTAATACCCATTATTAATTATTATGATGAAATCACACAACATTTTCAACAAACACTCATTCAAACACACGCGCATTATTAAACTATTTCTTTCAATAGTATATCGATTCTAAGCAAACATGAACCCTGCACAGTGACACAGTATTTGATTTTTGGTACATAATTTTTAAAATTCGAGCGTATTTATATTCATTCATCTACTTGCTGTTTGTGCGTGGAGTGTACTTTTACAAATGGCGGCACTTTACAGTGCTGAACACGCCCAACAGATGTCATGTTTGCTTAGAACGACTGTTGCAATCCGTAAAGGAAATAATTTATTATTCGAATAAAACGAATTTAATTTCGGCCTATAGTAAGCAAAATGCTCATATGTATTTCAATATTCATGAAATTGCTCATTTGCAACTACTTACACGCGCCTATAAGAAACTCGATCATGTTTTCGGTGATACAAATTTAATTGATTTGTATTCATTTCTCTGCTCATTTATAATTATAAGTACACTACAAATACGACGAGCAAAAACCCCTTCTCATCGTGTGCCAAAGAAAAGTAATGAAAACAACGCGCTTATTCAAACCCACTGTTAATAAAAATGTGAATGCTAAAAGTGATCATATGTTCACTATTACAGTACACACATCACATGCACATACACGGATCCGTTCATTACATTAATAGGGCATGTATATTTGTAAATACGCTTAAAAAACTTTTAAGGCTTTTAATAATTTTATGTTTTATTTTTCTTTGTTGTTTTATTAGGTTACAAAATATTATATGGTACTTCACATCACTGAATTTATTTATTGTGCGAATGCGACTAGTTTCGCGATTTCATGGTCGCATCATCAGCCACTACAATTTAATCTCTATCAATGTTGTATTGATTTTGTAGTGCCTGATGACGCGACCATGAAGTCGCGAAACTAATCGTTCGCACAATAAATAAATTCAGTGATATCAATTATCATCACGCTTAATTCATATTTGTATGACATTAAGAGTTTAATATGGAATAGAGAGATCACTAAAACATAGACGAATTAACAAATGGCAGCCATATTAATCACATTCTTGTCAATAGTAATACAAATTTAATATGTATAAAATAAGTAAGAGGGTGCTGCCATCAGAAACATATATGAAACACATGTATTATGGTGACTAATATGGCGTCGACAATTCTCTACATTAAATATTAAACTCTCTGAATGTTTAGTTCACATTTTCATTTTGTTCGATTATAATTGATTTGCGTCCGCTTTCTTCTCTCGAAATCGAGCACATTTACAAATGAAAATTATTTCAATTAAACTTACGTACAAATTTAAAATGATATGATATGTGGAATATAAATAAAATCAATTTAAAAAAAAATCGGAAATAGAGACCCAAAATTAATGTGTAAAAATATGGGTACAGTGTACAAATGCAATAAAATGTAACAGTAACTGTTCATGCACATATTCAATCACCGCATTAATATCAATTGATAATAAATGTTTAACTATCTGGAGTACCTACTTATAATCGTTTACAAAAAGGAAAATAAATGTTGATAAATCTTGTATATCTTAATATCTTTTATTAACAAAAAAAAAATGAATTGATTTTAAACAAGCCGAGGACTAATATAAAAATTGACATATAAAAAGAAAATTGGAGGATAAAACACAAATTTTTGAAGTACGCGTGGTTTCTTGAACAACGAAAATTACGAATATCATAAAACATAAAACTATATTTAAATTTTAAAGGCAAACGGAAAGATATTTAAATTATCTGTACACTTATGTCAATTCTTTATAAAAAATTTATAACAATTTGATTGATAATAATTTTAACTTTAACACACCTATTTAAAGAAAACCCCAAATTATACTCTAAATGGTACTAATTAATACTTTTTCAACTTACCTTTGTAGGTAAAAACAGAAAACCAACGAAATCCATAATGTCTTGATGTTAAGGTGATGTTAATTGCGATGCACGATATGCAAAATAATTTCAAATATTGATCTAACAATATTGATTCAATATTGATCCAATATTGACCCTATATTTATCGAATATTTATTCAATATTTATCCAATATTGATACCATACTGATCCAATATTGATTCAATATTGATCAAATATTGATCCAACAATAATGAAACATTATTAGTGTGGTGGTTAAATATGTACAAATATTTTTCATTATGATGATCATCATGCATATTTATATGTGCTGCTTATTCTTGCAGCTTTTGTTATTTGTTCTATTTGTCAACATTCACAATTGAAATGAAATAGAAATTCCATGACATGACGAACCATTGTTCTCTTATCCGTACCTGAGCGATAATACTTTCAAAATTTACAAATTCAGCCAATTCATATTTAACATTGTCATTGTCAAGTAAAATAAATAAATTAATTTTTCTTCAATTTATAAATGCCATAAACTCAAACTTGATAAGATTAACAAATATATTTTACATTGAAACTATATTAATGATACTTAATATAAGTATAATATGTCTCAAGAATTGAATACCTAGAATCGTCGTGCTCATCCTTAAAAAGAATGATTTTATTTTGAAATATTTTATACTCAACTTAGTAAATAAAGAAGTAAGAGGTGAGACGATAAAATGGTGACGAGGACGATATGAAAAAAACAAAGTTGCGTTTCGTTTGTAAACGCACACAACTAAGTGTGAAAACGAAAAGACACAATGTCAATACGTATGTATATTTCTATAAAAATTCTAGCTCAACTTTTTTATTCCTCCATTAGCTAATTATTAAAATAGATAAACAATAACTAACAATTTATCTTAAATATATGTATATGTTTGTCTATGAAAAGTACTGGCCATGATGAAGGGAGTGAACAAAAAAAAACACAACAAAACTAGTAAAGTGATATTGTACTTTAAAGTTTAAAAAGTTCAAAATGTTAAGGCCAGTGTTTTTCTTTTTGTGAATTATCCAGTCTATTTTATTCGATTTGAGCCGACGCACAATTCATTTTCATTTAGGTAATTAAAATCAAAGGAAGAATTAATCAAAAATGTGTGTTCAACCAACACTTGCGCAAATTTTCTTGGGCTTAAACATTTCAAAATGTATCAATCGTTTAAATTTTCTTCTTCTTCATATAATAGACATAATTCGCATAAATTAAAATGATATTGATGTGATGTTAATTTAGAAATATTTTTAAATGATTGCAAACATGAAAAGAAAAAGAAAAAGTGAAACGTGAAATCAGCTCAACATGCAGTGAGCTATTGTGTAGTGGACGCATAAAGACAATCCTTTTTCGTAAATAATAAACCAAGAAATGACAATTTAACATTATAAAATAAATGTTTGTCATGTTTTTCACTTTTTAATTAATAATTAAACAAAATTTAAACAAGAAAATTTGACGGGTGCTTTCATTAAGTAAGTCATTGAGATTTCTTTATTATTATGTTAAGTTTTTCGATTGAATAATGTTCCGTTCTCATCATTTCTTCAACGATCACTAGTCACTAAACGACTCATTAAAATAAAGAAATCATGAGATGAAATTATTGTTCATCTAGGTAATCTTACTTGTTAAATTATACCTAAATACATACATACAAACATAATATGATTTATTCTAATCTAATCGAATAATTAATTATTTTAGTAATTAATCTATATCATAACTCTTTAACTATATATAATTGTTTTGTTTGACTGTTTTTCTGATATAAAAGAGAAATGAAAAACTATTTGTTGTTGAATTCTGTCCATATATAAGAAAAAAAAATGAATAAAAACGTTTCCAAAATAAGAAGTAATTAAAAAGAAAAGAGAAATACAAACACAAAAACAGGATAAATAAATCGTATGTTTAATATAAAGTGTATATGTATATACTTGTATTATTGTATGCACAATAAAATATGGCGTTGTACTTATTAATTGTATCTAATCTAATATACTTAGTTGTTGTTAGCTTTAAGAACAAATATTGGTGGGTTAAAAACAATGATGGCACCCGTTTCCACCGGGTGCAATCAAATGTTTGCACCTTGAGGGTGCAATCAGATTCCTCCCATAAGCATCCAACGATTGCACTGCTTGCCCCAAATTGGTGCATTCATCATTGCACCCGGTGCATTGGTCCATAAATGATTAATGAACTTACCTAAGTGACACTAACTGGATAAACGGGGTACTACATGTTTAATCAGGGAGGACGAGGCGCGAAATATAACCGTTTTCAATCAATCCTCAAATGGGAATGAAAGGCAGCGTAGTAAATATACCCTTTAATATTAATGATATGATTCAAGACCAACAATAATTTGTCAAGCTCTGCAATATCTTGCATAAATGTATGCACCCTGTGCAAATGTCATTACTGGTTAACGATTTAAGTTCAACGGCAAAAGTCAAGTTCCAGTCCTCTCCGCACTTTAGTAATTTCTTTTCAAATAGTCTGGAATAAAAAATGCTACTGCGAGATATAAACAATTAATATTATTTAATTGATTAACTTTATTTAATTATACAACTTTCTTGTAAAAGTAATTTGCAATTCAACTTTTCTCCGGATTAAAGAAGCCGTTTGTCTAGTCTAGAGTTACTGTCCCGATCCAAGTAAGATAACTCGGTCAGATTATTGATGAATCACTTAACCAGGGAGTATTTTGCACTGAGTTGTATAGATGGCACTCATGTTGATTGTTCAGCGCCGACTGGTTCTTACGGTCTCGTGACAAGTACGAATTTTCACATAGACGTTGCGTTTGGATAATGGTCAATAAAAATGGAAACTACAAATTTGTAAGTATAATTATTTATAATTATCATATTGTTTATTATCTCTATGCAAAGAATACATTCTGTTGTCTAAAGTCATATCATAAATTGGGTAAATACAGTTTGCCCAAAAAATACAAGAGAGCCCTTATAATCACTTAAAAATACAATTAAATAAAAACATTACAAATATCAAGTATTCGACAAAATCTTAGTTCTTCTACTTCATGGAAGCAAACAAATTACAAATCAAATACGCTTTCCCAAAATCCAAATACAATACAATTGAATATAATTTATCAAATTGAATGATTATCAATAATCACTTTTTTACAACTTATTTATTTCTTTTTACAATTAATACAATACAAAAAACAACAATTGCATAAAGATTCATAATTTGGACAAATTGTACGTAACTTTATTAAATATATAATATAATAATGTTATTATAATGTGTTTACAACTGCGAAAGGCTTATTTTGTTATTTCTTGTTTTTTCAAAATTTCATTATTAATATTACAATTGTATGAATTTTTTTTTCTTCATGTTTTGTTAATCGCAGTTTTACTTTCCTTTAATCGTTACGTTATCAATAAACGTTTTTAAAGTCTATATTTAGAATTACAAAATTTCACGGTTATCAACTTCACGCTCTTCAAATAGTATTTCTCTTGCATCAAGTGATCTAATAAAGTTAGTTATTGACAAATGTACTTTAACATTTCGGACAAAAGTACATACAAGTAGATTTTTTTGCTTCATTAAAACGTGTGTACAACGGAATGTTTTAATATATTTATGTTATGTGGTTGTTGATTTTTTCTTTTGCTCTGCTTCTTCTTTACAATTAATAATTATCATTACATTATTATTATTATTTCATTGATCATCGTCTTCATATTAATATTTTAACTTTTTGCTAAAGGCTCGATTAGGCAAACATCCAGAACATTTTTGAACTGGAATCAGTACTTCTGACATACAATTTTCAAGAATTTTTATTTCGTCATTATTATTTTGCTATTTTTTCTTAAATCAATAATAATAATAATAACTTACTGCAATAACTAGAACTAGATTACTCTTTTTGTCTTTCAGTATTTCTTGTGTTTTTTTCACCTCATTTTTATCTTTTTATCTTTGTATTTCTATATAATATAATCGTCATTAAATATAATTTTATATAATATAAAAAACTGGCAGCAGCCTTATTACATATACAAAAAACGCTATTACACAGCTTTACAGGATTTTATCATCATAATTGCAATAATATTGTTAATATTATTTTAATAATCCTTTCTCTTTCTTTTCAGTAATTTCTATTTACTTTCTGGCTATTTAATTAATTATTTATTTATAGGAAGAAGCAATTTTTTCGTAATACGTACTTGTTACTCGTTTAATTTAATTATACAATAATTTGTTTGTAATAATATAATAAATTTTAAACTATTTTGCATTTTTTCTCATAATTTATATATAATTGTCCTCCATTGTTAACAATGATAACCTGCGATGCAAAGACGATTCTGTTTTGTATAAAAATGTTTCTTATTTACATACATTTAGCAACTGACAATTGTGTCAACAGGCGTTTTAGCATCGCCTGTTTACTACTAGGAGTATTATTTTCTTCATATTTTTATACAAAATCTGGAGATTTTTCCTTCCAGAGCAGAATCAATTAAGAATTAAATATTCTTTTTTTGACTGAACACAGAGCTGATTTGTATGTATAAATAAAAAAAGCACAGCTTTAAGCATAAAATTTAAAATCTTTTAGATTTGAGTTGGCTTTATGACTTATGGTAAATTCAGCTCATAAAAACCAATTTAACTATTTCATTTTCTTGGTGTGCTACAAGACAAAAGTTTAAGATTTAAGTAATTTATATTTTACCAGTTAAATGTAAATAGTAAATGCAATGCATATTTTTATGTAATTAGTAATGACTAGGTGGTAGTAATTAGTAGTTTAGTTTAGTTACTTTTACAGTGTTAATTAATAATAGATAGTATGTAATAAAATTATATCTACAATCTTTTTACAATTTTTAGAAATATAATACATCGTTCCTACGAACAATTATCATAATTATTATAATTAATATTATTGGAATAGTTGCTTTTGTTTTTTCAAGATAGAGATATACAAAGAGACTTTAAAAAAAGTGTTTTCATATTATTTATAGTATATTTTACTCATACATTTCTTTTTTTCTTCATATTTCATTTATTTTCTGACTTGACAATTAATAAATATCCTCGTCATCTTATCCAATCACTCAAATTCTAGTGCGGTTACTTCGATTTTTAGGTTTTTCATTATTTCTCCTTTCTTGGTTTAAAAATATATTTACATTTTTTTTGTTCATGAAATGTTTTAATGCAAATGATGTTGAATGTTGAATGTTTGTGTACATGGCGGTTTATGATTGACATAAAGACATAATATTGAACTAATAATGTCAAATGTCAAAACATAACCACAAAAATAACGCCATCTGTTAACATTTCTGTCACCATGGCATGCTATGCGCATGCTGGCTCATCTTCCACCTCATTGGTTTGAGTTGAGAGTTGGCGAACTTCTATGTCAAGCATTTAAGTTAATAATTGCCAGGTTACATAAACCGTAACATGGCAATCCAAATACTTAAAACTATTTATGTTATATCTTATGTTAATATTGTGTCAATCATAAACCGTCCTTAAATGTTTGTATTTTAAAGTAATTTCCACAAATGATTTTAATAAAAACTAATAAAAAAGAAAATCACAAATATAATTTGAGCAATAATACAACGGGATGTATTGATGTATAAGGGCCCGTTTATGATTGACATAATATTAACATAACATATGACACAAATAGTTCAAGGATTTGAAATTTATGACTTATGTTATGTTAATATTATGTCATGACAAATTCATAATGACTAATAAGGGTTGGTTTATGGTATGTATTCGAAAATTGTAAGCATTTGAAATTTCAAATACTTGAACTTTTTATGTCACATGTTATATTAATATTATGTCAATTATAAACCAGCCCTAAATCAAGATTTTAAATTTAAATTTTCTAAGTATTGGAGATCATAGCGACTAAGTTTTATTCATTGTCTCTTTCATTTTAAATATTGGCTTGTATATATTAAAATATTAAAAATAATAATAAAATAATTTATATGTGAATAGAATAAAGTGAATAGCACGATTATCCGCAAATTTGGTTTCAATTAATATTGTTTTTATAAATGGTTATAAAAGCTGACTCTTTTCAAGTTTGAAGTTTTAAGACTTTGGGGGGAAGGTTATTTTGTACTGCGAACCTACACGTCTATGACAAGACGATTATCAGCATTTTGGCTGACTAAAAATTGGACAAGGAGTATTCATTTTCTTAAAATCTTTCTCAGTCTTATATAATATATTTATATACAAATACGAATACCTATATTCGGTTTTCAAAACTAAATAAAAATATGAAAATTTAAAAAAAATATGCCTAGATGCTAGAAACATCGAGATGTATAAAAATAATAATGAATGATCGTTGACTTTATTATATGTATTTATATTTAAAGTATTTTATAATAGTTTTTGGTTTAGAGTAGTTTTTATGTTATTTATCTAGACGTTTGATACACAGTTACTGTGGAAACTTTTATCGCTTTCTAAACTATTTTTTGTCATCATCAGCAATTACTCTTTACTTTTACGTTTTGGCCCGTTCATTAATTGTAAGTTTCAAGTGGCACATCGAAAATTGGTTTAATTAGTTTCGGACTTTTGTTATAAATTGAGATCAATAAAATAAGTGTGCATCAAACGTGCGGGGCTGGCGGCGTTTTGTTTTGTATTTTGTATGTTATAATTTATAGTTTTTTTTTTGTTATTTGTTATGTTCAGTATTTTGTTGTGCACGTCTCGAATTTCACTTTTATATCGATCAACAAATAGATCTAGGGCTATACTCATCATAATAATATAGTACATATTTCTAATCACAAATGTTCGCTAAACTGATAACAATCTATGTCAAAAATTTTACGGATATACCGGATATACTTATCTAACACATCCATAAGAAGCACTTATTAATCTTCAAATTACATAAAAAGATATATGTTTTATGTATGTATGTATAGTCGGTTACTAATATTAATAATTTACTTTATTCATTTTTCATTTTATTCTTGTGTAGCTATTTTGTTTTCCTTTTGTTTTACTCGCGAATTTTAGACACTATTTCTACCAACAACCAACGTGTCTAATCCAATACTTTTATTTACTATAGTTTCTATAATATAGCGTAATTAAAATTAATTTTTCATTATTCTTCCACATTATCAAAGTCATTCACATTTTTTTGGTATCATTATTTTTTTATTAATATCAATTTAACGATAATTCATAGTTCACGTTTATAATAAAGGCGCAAGTGCATCGATTTAAACATTAACACGTAGTAAATATTTTCTTTAATTGACACATTTGCAAAGATGAATAAAGTCGTTTGTTTTGTAGTTGTTTGTTCTCTTATCGTTTACTTTCGAAATGGAGAATCTATATGTAAATCTTTTATGGACATTTTGATTTCGGTAGAATGATTTATTATTACATGTTTTCTTGTTCGTGTTGTCGTCGTCAGTCGCGCGATTAGTTACTCACCGTGTGTGAATGCCTTTATTATAAATTGTGATAGTTGTTGGCCAGCTACGCCCTATAGATATAGGAGGCAGTGCGTGGTGGTGTTGGTGATGGCGATGAGGAGGGCGGCGATGGTGAACTCGAAGAGCCGCTACTTGTCGGCAGTACGCTATGACCACCGGCGCCACCGCCGCCTGTCCGCTGCGGACGTTGACGTTGGAGGCTGCGTGCTCCGGCGCCGCCCTCCTCGTTGTTTTCTCACAAATACACCTTTTTAACGCTGCGCGTCGTCGCGAAACCGTCGCCACGCCGATAGTTGTCGCCCTACACGAAGAAATCATTCTTATTCAATCATCGAATGTAAGACTTATCCAGCGCATCTAGGTAATTAAAATGAGCTTACTTGGTGTGAACGTAACGTGCCGAAATTATCACGACTCCTATAGTCGCGACCGTTGTAGCCGCTGTCCGTTTGGAATTGGAAGAGTGTCTCGGCATTGTTCTGATGCGGCATTTTTCGCAGCGTGCTCTTTGGCGAGTGCAGTTTTGGTGGTGGTTGTGGTACCAGGACCGGTTCAGCGTACGTTACCTCTTCTTGTGGAAGCAACTTTGGTTCGGCTTGAATCCTATACCCATATTAACAAATTTCTTTAGAACATCTTCAGTACAATTGAGTTTTACACAATTTCCTCACTTTTGCAGCAACCAACTAATAAACCTTGCGTTGCGAGTTGCAAGTACGATTAAAATTGAATTAAATATTTACCTATTCATGTTCTGCCTTTGTTCGAAATACTCGTACTCAGTATCCGGATAAGGCATGTTATCGTCCTCATCCTTGTGACATTTCCTTCCGCAAAGGTAGCCGGCAATAAATCCAACAACCAAAGCCGACACTGCTCCGGCAACGACTGCCATCACAAGAGTCTCCACCGAGTACTGAGGTGGTAAACTTTCCGCCGCACGCACACCTGGATCTAAAATACCATAAAATAACATACAAAAATGCTTTGCTAACAGAAGAAAAAGAAAGAAGAACAAACTAACCACTGGTTTCGAACACTTTATCCTGAACGATATTAATAATTTGTCCGTCTGGTTGCTCTTTGCTGCCCTGATGGTCTTGGTTGAAATTCGCTTGAGTTGAAAGGCCCCCGAGCGAGCCGGCGTCTTTCGATTTCATAGGAGGGCAAGCAGAATGTTGCCCGCTGGCAACGCTTTGGAAAAAGAAACCCTCCTCTCCCCATCGATTCGCTCCGTGCGATCGGCATTTGCCTTGCAGCTTATCCCAAGCGCAATAGGGATCCTGTAGGGCAACGCACTCACTATGACAGAAAAAACCCGTGAATGTTAGAAAATGTAAGGATGGCGATAAAAACGTGTCATTAGTACCTGCAACTGGAAATTTTCGAGCTGTCGCATCTGTGCAATCGCAATGATTGCACTTCTCCATCGGCGATAACAATCAGACGTCCTTCCGATTGTTTTTCGTTGCGAATCACTCGAATACCCCGCACGGGAACATGCGAGGGAAACACTTGAATCTCTTCGATGACCACAGGCCGTACACCGTGACGCGATTCGGCCGATAGACCATTCACAGCTTTAATGATCTTACCGTTATCGGTACCAATGAAGAGTACGTCGTACGTTTTGCCTCCAGGCACCTTAACTTGGGGATCCACTGCTATTTGTGTAAATCTGTAACTATAAATGCAATTAATGATGTTTGTTCGACAAAGTTTTGGAAGCAGGCGGTTCGACGGCATCTGCGATAACTTACTGGAAGCTGGTTCGAATAACAATCGGCTGACCGAAAAAGTTCGGTACGCTCTCGTCCATGAGCGAATGTGTTTTGATAAAGTTGAGCGTCAGATCGGGCAGAGTCCTGCTATCATTGTGGCATTGCCCCGGCCGTGGATCCGGAACTTTAGAGCTTTGCACCGGCAGCCAATTTGAGTTTAGCGTCGGTTGTTCCTTGAAGTTGCCCTCAAACGTATCGGCAATGTCTTGCAATGAAAAGGCGCACACGGCGCTACCAGATATGCTGTTTGGTGGTGTCGTGAAAGTTCCGTACACCAATTGGGCGGTGATGTCGCCGTATTGCCCCTCGATTAATTCCGTTGTGGATTCTTTAAGTAGAAGGAATGCGATTTTCGGATTAAGATTCATGCGACTCTCATGGATAAACCACTCCAAGTCTCGACGTAATTCGAGCGAACCAAGAGACGGTGGAGGTCTTAAATAGAAATGCACCAAACTTACGGATTTCGTTGAAGTAGAACGGAAAGTCCCCGGTGACGGAGCAATTCAGGCGGGACTTTAAAAAGGACGTCCAACGATTCCTGAAGCGATGCGGACCGCCACGGTCGTATTTACACACTCGAGCCACTCTCGAATAAACAGCCTAAAAATACGACAATTGAAGACAATATTTGAAATACCCCAGAGCCCAGAGAATAGGCTGAAGAAAGGTCTCATGTAAATGAAACAAATATGAAATTAAATTAACAATAACATGAAAACTTACCTTGCCACAATTAATGTATTCGACGGCAGTCTCTCGAAAGAAGAAATAAACGAAATCACCTTGCGTCATCGAATTGACAAAGTCGGGCGCTGTAGCAACGACGAATAAATGTGAAGTAAATGCGAACATCATGGAACAAAAGAAGAAAAGCACACAAGAAATAAGAATCGAGAGTAAAGGCGATTAGATTCAAATGCGTTTCGCTCTTACCATTGAGACTCATCGAATCGTATTGTTCGGTCTGCAAGGGCTCCCTATAGATGATAGGGTCCATTCCACTAAAGTCCGCCACTGTTCCAGTGTACAGGTCGCCATCTAAAACAAAAACCCAATCGTGAGGTGAAGATTTTCGCAAGAGCGGCAAGCGTGAAAAGTACGGATTTAAGAGAATAAGAAGTGTAGAAACAAAATGAAACAACGGAAAAGAAGCACCAATATCCATTCAAGAGTACTTCAACCAATTCTAACACTCTAGGAAGAAACAAAGCTAGACTAGAACGAACGAAGGACGATGACATCAAATAATAAAAAAACGAAAGAATGACACAAGCAAGCAATCATGTTTATTTCTTTTTTTACATGACGACGTCGCCCGGTCTAGGTCATTGCTTGTACTATCAGCACGTATCTTTTTCTTCCCTCTTAAGGGATGCTAACGAGATGATAGGAACGAGGTGCTCGAATGAGAATAATGAAGGAAAGAAGAGGAAGCTCGTTGGGGTGTTTCGTGCAAGAAAACGTTATAAGACAACCAGAACATGTATTTCAAGATTTTAAGGTTTCATAATTGGACTAACTAAATTTATACAATATTGTCTTCAAACTATTCTAGAATTTATAGTTGACCGTAAAAATTCCACCCTCTCGTTATATACATATACATAGAGGCATGTAAATGCCGAACGATGAAAAAACATCAAAGCAGAAAACCAGAGTGCGGCGGGTTTCGTTTGTATAGCGAATGGTGAATTGCGAATGCGAATATGCAACGTTTTGGAACGGGGCGACTTCGCTATCCGCCAGGGAATAACGAGCACAAATAATGAAGATATTTTATGCATGTTTGGTCGCGACATATACATACACTACACAATATTACAACAATAACAACGCTCAACGCTTCGACTCGACTCAACTAGAACGAAAAATGAACTATATACTGCGTTCGCCGAACACATTCAGTAAGTATGACGCTAGGAGACACCATAATTGTGCAGTACATTGTGCGCGTTAACTACTTTCACATGAAATGAAGTCGCTCATAATCAAAATTCAAGCACAAAGTGCAAAACCTTCAAATTTGACAAACGTGCGACATACAGCTGCGTGCAAGAGGCTAACCAATAGCAACAATCAGTTCAAATTTGGCGCACATTTGTGGAAGGAGCACTTACTGAATGAATACGTTAAGCGAACGGAATATACATCCGTCCCTGGCGACATTATCGTCGCGGCAACCAACAACATATTACATACAATGCATGCAGCATGTAGGTACATACAAAGTACATAATATACAACATATAACAAAACTTTGACATCGCATGCAAACTACTAGAACCGCTTGAACTATAGGTTTTGCATATATTATTTCTTTTCCACATATATATGTAAAGCTTGTGATGTACTGATTGTTGCAGAATCGTAAAGAACTACTAAAAGCAAGAAGTTAATAAATAATAGTAGCGTTCCTTTTAAACGAAATCTCAGTTAACTCGCAGTTGTGACGTCATTACTCGGTTGCTTGCGCACGTTCCTTTTACATTCGAAATCTCAGTTCAAGTGAGCCGGATCAGTTTACTGAGCTTCATCGGCTTGTGCGTTAGTGAGTGGACCACACTTGGTTAAAAGAGATATTCAGAGATTTTTTGCCGAGTAACAGCTCTAAACTTTTATAAATTTTCACGTTTTCAGAGTTCTTTGAACGGGTTGGTGTTTTCCTGGATCACGACGAGCTACCCATCGAGACGATCCAGGCAATCGTCTTATATTTAATCATAAATTTTTATAATTTCTTTATTGATGACGTCATTTTCTGAGTAGATCATACTCAGTTTGCTTACTGAGTGGCGGACATTCAATTTAGTGTAAAAGGAACCTACCTAATACAAAATAGAAAATTAAAATAAAAAAAGAAGAAAAACAAGAAAAAAAAATTTCAAATGAGGAAGATTTCCAAATTAATAATTTTGATAATATTTTTTCGTTGCAACATTTGTAAATAATCTGTGGATAAAAATTACAAGAAAATAGTAATAAATTCAGAACTAAAGCGAATCGCAATTCAATAATTTGTTTAGATTTTGTATTTGGATTTTAAAGATTGCGACAATTTCATTGAATGCATGAATTTTGAATTTATTTTGCTTCAGTTTCACGTCATTTATTCCTATTTATTCATCGTTTTATTTCTTTTTACGTTTTTCATTTACAATTTACTTATATTACATGGCGTTCTGAATTCTGCAAAAAGTATAATATCGACCTTTGCTTTTAATTAATTTCCTTCATATCATCTTCATATCAATCCTTAAAACAATTTTCATAGCGTTTTCGGACTACTGCACTCAATGTGCAAGCAATCCATACTTTTCTAGTAACGCTATAAAACTGGATCTATTTTGTGGTATTAACAAAACCCCTTGATAAATTTGTTGAATGGTTAATATCACAAAACATTGGTCCTTCGAACTGGATACAAATAGTCCGAAAATGATCATTGCACTGGACCGCACTGACCCCCAATAGAGAATGCAAAAAAACTGAATTAAGTGTGCAATCCTGTTGATAGTCCGAACACTCGACACTGTAAACGTGTGCACTCAAAGTATAGCCCGAACACGTTGCGTGTGCGCGCTGAGTGCAGCAGCCTGAAAACGCTATCAATTATTTTCCCAAATATATCAAATTTACTATCGAACGTAATTCCAGTCGACAGCTTTGTTCATTCGAGTCGCGTCTTCAACTAATTGATACATATTTGACCTGAAAACTGCCAACAATATCCTCCATATCATATCATATCATATCATGTCATTTATACAAGATATAAGTACATTGGTAATCGTCCACTAAATCCTTTTACGACCTGATGTGGTTCGGTTAGCCAGGCCCCGTTGCACAATATTCTCGTCGAGCGTTTGTATAAAGAAGATGTAACCATGTAACCGCTTTATGACGGTATCATAATGCGTCCATTCATCAAAGCAAATGTTGTTAAACGTAATGGAAGTAAATTATGTATTTATAGCTAGCTGCCGGATGGCGGATACTATATAAGAATGTTGCAGAAAATCAAGAAACACGGAACGTCTAGTGTCATTCTTACTCTCCCTTCTGTTTTAAAGGTTGTGTGGTTGCACAAGTTTGGTGAAAATGTTACCACTTACCGACATAAATCGCCGTAGAATTATGATGTGGATCATATGGGCAGACAGCTTGTCCGGGCTTTTCCTTTTCCATGGTGTAGTTGCCAGGAAGAATGCCGTATTCGCGGCATACGGGTTTGAACGAATTCGTACCGCACAATAGCAACTTTCCTTGGTTCGTCCGCGCCATTATTCTGATATAATTCTGACAGTTTTCCTGAAAAAAGAAAGCAACACGAAAAGAAACGTTAAGAATAAACAGCACAGCACAATGGAATAAAATGTACAAATATTACCAAAGCCAAGCCAAGAGACATTTTGGCTTATATTACATTTCTTTTTGTGGGTACTGGGTTGAACCAAAAATTAAAAGAAAAAACGAAGTCCTTGTTAGAAGCGATGACAAAGGATAGGATGAAGGAAAAGTTTTTCGAGGCAACAGACGAAAGAATACGACATAAATGTTATACTGTCCATAAGGATTTCAAATGAAAGAAATCCAGAAAGTAACAATGATAAAGAAAAAAATTCGAGAAAGGAGAAGAAAAGAAAATGTAAAGTGAAACGAAAAGGGGAAACAAGGAAACGAAATGCACACACTCATTCACATATATACATTTAGCCGAAAGGATAACTAAACCAAATTACATGGCACTGTATGAAATTGTGTGAGCGACGATCATTGCGAGTGGGTTTAGCTTTAGACTAGAAGCGAATAGAGAAGATTGCTAAGTTGGGAATGTTGCAGGGGTAGGGCAACTACCGTTGTAGCGCAAAGCGTTGTGGATTGTACAGAATTGTAGACTGTCGAGAACTTTACTTTACTCTAGTCTCCTACAGACTCAGTAGACCTGCGGAGAGTTGAAGGGGGCTAAAACGACGGCGGCAACGATGCCTTTCTTGATTAAAAACGGACAAAAGAGAAGCGGTCCCGTGTAAAGCACCGCATCGTTTGCGATTTGCGAAACGAGCTTTACTAAGAATAAAAGAGAAAATATACAGAGCCAGACCTAAAAACCGAATAAAATATATTTCAACGCAGTTATAAATGTTTCTATCTTCTTTTTCCGGTTGAAATGTGATTCATTTCGAATAAAATATCGAAATTTTATTAAATTCACTTTTCCTCAGAATTTATACGACGAAAATCATAGTTATAAAAAGAAAACTCGAAAAAAGTTTATACTTCGATTGTGGCAATGCAGCGACAGATAATTCAATTAGAAACTGAAAGAAGAATTTTTCAAGTTTTCTTTTAACATTTACTTTTTATTACATTTTTATTCATTAATTTATTTTCCGTTTTATGCTCCTATTTTTTATGAGACATGTAATAATAAATAAATTAGCAATTTAATAAAAAGTTTTAACTTCTCAAAAAGTCCACATTGAAAATAATAAAAGTTTAAGAAAAAAATAAGTACACTTAAAAATAAATGAAATCATTAATAATAGTTTGGGAAATCTTTTGTCCTGTCCTGATATGAACATATTTTATATTTCGTTCGCATTTGGCTTTTGATTCCTCTTTTTTTTCAAGTATTTTCTTCAAAGGGATCAATAAGCAATGCGGTTGACGCAAACAACTTCTTTGTGCTTCATATATGCAAGAACATATCGCTTAAAGCCATTTGGTACATTTTAATAGTATATTATTCAATGAGCCCATAATGCAGGCTATTATACGCGAGGGCAAGTTTACGCACGAGGCGGAGCGAAGCGAACGCCGAGTGTAGTAAAGCCCGAGCGTATTAAT
>JARJEB010013695.1:0-15352 GCA_030264535.1 Liometoxenus newtonarum | reverse complement strand
TATATATATACCTATAGGTATGTATTGTATCATATACTCGGGTACGTAGTAAACAAATATGTACAATTAGGTATATGTGTTATCAATGTTTGCCCTTAAATCGGTTTCAATTTCGTTTAAGTTTGCTTTCACTCAGCCTTCAGCCTAAAAAATCGCGTGGGCCTCAATAAACTGTCAGATATGTCTGTTGTTCATTCATTTCTCATCAAATTTAAACATATCATGCATTTTTTGTATCTTACTCTACTAATAAATAGTTTATCAATGTATAGGTAGGTATGTATGCGTTCGTTAACAAGGCTTCTTTGTTTCAACTACATTTTGATAAGTTATAATTTGTCCGTAACTCGGTGTGGTTAAGTACCTACAGAAAGAATATACGCAGACTTGATATTTTCTGCGCTAGCGTCTTTCTTTGTGTAAATGGAGTCGTCAATCAGTTAACACAAAACAAGTTAAGAAAAGAACAATTGTAAGTAATTATAGGTATCTTTTTAAATTCGATTTGTACGATAATGCTTTGTTTGCTTATCATTCTCTTTAACAAGTATCTAATAAATAAGTCAGGCAGAAATAATTATCCTTGCGTGCCTTGCATTCATGTACCTATATATATCACAATTTGCATTAACTAATTCATTACCTATTACCACCCACTACAGCCAGCGCTCCACTATTTGCAATTATATATTATGAATGAATAGGTAATTTTTAAGAGTTATTGACTACAAGAAAAAGTCTCGCTCCATCAATCAGTTAAGTGCCAGCAGTAGGTAGATTGCAACAGTTGCCACCCACAACACAACTCTTCACAACTGATACCACTTCTTATCCTTGTACTTGAGCATCAGCTCGTGCGCGCCCGCTTGGAAAGCTTGCGCCTCGTTGCTCATCCGTTCTGCGCTATCTTCAAGCCGGCCCAGCTTTTCGCCGCGCTCCACCATCAAGCGGTGCGCGTTCGAGATTTCGTTCGCCGACCGATTCACCTGCTGGTTCATTTCGGCCAACGCGCCTGGGATATGTTTGGCGACGTGTTTCGCCGCCTTTCCACTGCTTTCACCAACTGAAATGCGAAACATGTAAATAAGCGCCGTTGCGCAATGATTAAACTAGACAAGTTACAAAGTTCTTCACGGTCCAGGGATCGAACGCCACCGCCGAAGAGGCCCTTGAAGAAGCTCTCCTTGGGTGGTTCGGGCATGTCGATGGGAAGAAAGAGTTCGCCCAACATTTCATTGATGCTTGAGCTGTTTGTGTGTGACAAAGTGAATTAATTAGTCATTGATATATGCGCGCGCACTGTTGTTCAGAGGGTCGTCGTGACGTGCGTGACGTGAGTACGTACCAAAACTCGGCGCAAACCGTATACTTTTGCAACTCTGAAGGGGAACACAAGTATAGGCCGTGGCCGCGGTTGCTGAAGCAGAAGGTGCGTGAAATCCTACAAAACACTGCAATTAATGGCTTATTTCATTGGTGGAACAACCAGGAGAAACACACAACCAACACCAACAACACACGTAAACATGCAAATTCAAGTTTAAAAATAAACTCTATTGCGGCGTTGTGACATGCAACATTTAGGTCCGCATATAGGTAGGTATGTAGGTACCTAAGTACGTGAAACGTACTTTGGGGTATGTATGTACCTACTACATACTTAACGTTGTAAGAGATAGGACAATAATTTGCGTTCTAATAGCTTGAAAAGGCTGGTGCCAGATTTGCAGATTCGAAAAAAGATTGATAGCCAATTATTGTGTGGTTGATTATTTATAGTTGTTGCAAAGTAGGTAAATACATCTATCTATATAGGTACTATAATAGGTCAGTAGCGAGTGCGTTCATCTAATGAATATAGTTTCAATAATATACCTCTTTAAGTACCCTACTCTCCTACTGCTTTGATTAGTCAATTGTCCTAAGATATCAAATGATTAAAAGCTATTTTATAGGCCGCTCGCAGCATTCAATAAATTAGTCGTACAAAATACAGCATATTTGAAACAATTAAGTTTTCGCAGTAAAAAGGAACAATAAGTCTACGAACAAACAAACAAAAATATGTTCGATTCAAACGAGTTACAACAAAATAGAAACAAGAAACAAAAACACGCAGATCGAATAATATGTTTTGTTAAGTGCGGACGGAGGGATGATGTGACTGACTTACTGGTTAGTATCCTCGTTTACAATGAGTTGTTGTCCCCAAATGGATAACATTGGGTCTACAATGCCTTTCTTAGACTGTGTCTGGAAACTAGCACAACAAGAGTATACAATTTGTAAATTGACCGTAGAATATCGAAGATGCGATGCATTCTTTCCTGCAGCACCGAATAAAGTCCGAAAACACGCAAATTCTCCAACAAACTCACGCATTTTCCGCGTGAATGTTTTGCAAATGCTTATTGGTTTACTGTGATGAACAAGTAGGTATTGTAGATGTTTGTTAAAATGCAATTGTTTTACAATATAGGTAAGATAAAAATGCCCAATTTCCAAGTCTACTGAGCGGTTCGCAGAGCAGTAATAAAACACAACACAAGATGATATCATGATTTATTATCCACAATGTTGATGAATGTTTTGCCTAAATAAGATTTAGTGAACGTCATGCAGTCAGTAATGAGAGCGCCAATAAGTTGAACAAGTGAAGTTCGATGTCAATTTAAGGAGAGAGAGAGAGAGAGAGAGAGAGAGAGAGAAAAACTCAAAATGCAGTTGATATAGAAAGAAAATTAGGTAAAAAAAAAACATTTGAGAGAGTGCAGCGCAGCGCAGCTATTTGTAAATCGTGATTTTCCATTATAAAAGGACAGCAATAATGAGGCATTACCTTAACTCCGACAAGGGCAAAAAGTCAACGTCAATCAGTGGTCGGAGACTGGGCAAGCTGTACGCCTGCAAGTGCCCGGTGGAAACGTAACACAGCAAGCACACCGACTCCCGCATTGTGACCGTCTCCGCCTTCACCACGAAATCAGTATCGGCAATCTGCGCCCGATAGATGCATGTCTGCGAAGGCAGACCAACAACGCGTGCCTGTTTCTCGCTGACAATCACCAGAAACTGCTTATCGCTGCTGTCGCGATTGTACTCGCCGCCGCCACTGCCGCCAGCGCCACAGCCGCCGCCCCCCAATGTCGGGCTCATCCGATTTGGATTTCTGACGCCGGGACGCTTGTTCTTTTCGTCGCGCCAGGACTCGTAGCTCGACGGAATGAGTTCGCCGCTCGAGTCGAGGAAAGAGAGCATCAGGATGGCGCCTTTCAGCCGGAAGATGGTGACGCCGACGAGCGAGACGACCACCGGTTGCGATGATCGGCTGTCTTGATCCGGCGGCGATATCAGCACATTCAGCACCGAGCCCAAGCTTGTGCCGACCCAGAGTGTCGGTGTGATGAAGTTTGGTTCTACAAGCACAGTATAAACGGGGGGATTAATACCACCTACCCGATGGCGAGATATATGCGTCGACGACGAGTTACCGGTCCTTTTTGCGTACGTGTCGGCGAATGCGAGACATTGAATGGCTTCGGACGTGATGTTCTCCAGGGAGCTCATCGAACTGGAGCGGGAACGCGAGAAGGAGCTGTCCAGTTTGTCTACGCGACCCATAAAACACAAACAAAATTAATATGCAACCAACGCAGTTACTATTGCGTTTTACTACTTAGAAAACTAATTGCTAATCGTGCTCAAGCTGAATTGAATTATCATCAAATGATGGTGCTTGCTCACATGCAAAACTTATTTGCTAATTTAATCAATTAATTAATTAATAAAAGCCGTAGCAATAGCAGCATTAATAAATAGTCCCTTCATTGTAAGCTCATAGTATACGAGTATAGGTAGGTAGGTAGTTAGGTAGGTAGGTAGGTATCCGCTGCATATGTTGTCAAATACTACACATGCTCTAATCATTCCAAGAACTAAGTGTGTGTTCATGCATTCATTCACATATTTCTGTCTGTTCGAAGTAAAATACGGAACTGAAAAGATATGCCTATCTTAAAAAAGTGCATTCTTTCAACAACATAAATAAACATAATAAATTTGCTCGGCAAACACATGAAAAACACATAAATGACCAAAAATGCATTTTAAACAATGAAACACAGGGTTAATCAGTGTCTGGATGTTCTGTTTCGTATAAACATTTTCTTATTCTTTACCAAAATAATCATCAAACTAACCAAATGACCAAGACCAAGCACGTTACATTTACGTATTCTGCTCTTCACTTTGTAACAAAATAAATCAAAGTTCCATGTCTTTATTCTAAAAAACTTTCAAACTGAAACTGAAACAATTTCTTGTAATAATGAATGCTAAAGTGAAAGCAACGCAACGACATAAAACTTTTCACAAAGAATAATAATTAATTATATGTAGGTATAGCAAAAGTATACATGAATTCAATTCAAGTTGTTTATCAATAGGTATTATTGGTAAACAAATAGTGTAAACAATCAGAACAGCAAGAAAAGTTTTGGATAGTACATCAGTCACCTTGAAACTTGAAAATACGCAAGAAACAGAGATTGAAACGCAGTATTTGAAATAAATAAAAGAATAAACGACGCAAAACAAGTTGAATCGATGACAACTTGCAACTTGCAACTTTTGCATGCCACAATGTTGAGTTAGGTAATTGTAGATGAAATTAACAAAATACAGAGACAAACTGAAAGAAAAAAAAAGTCATGTTTGTAAAAAAGAATAGTCTAGTGTCAAGTATAATTGATTGAAGAAAGGTGATAAGTGAGTTCAAATCTACGGTGACAATACAAACGTCAACAGTTGAGTGCGATTCAAGTGGAAATTCCAAGTATAAGTATAACAATTAAATCGTAGGTCCATTAAGCGAAAGTGAATTACGTGGCAATTCAATTGCGGAAAGTAGGTAGTAGTCGCAAGTGGTGTGTAGTGTCGTGAACTGTGACCAAAAGGTGATAGGGAAATGGTGCAATGCAATATGGTGCAAAGAAAGTGTTCTCGTGACCAAATACGTTAAAAATATGCAAAATCCTTTAAGTCATTTAGGTACAAAATGGATATGAGTTATTTTCGACAGCCCATTGCTATTGCTTCAATTAAAGCCTTCTTATTAGGTAAGTACAATGAATCAACAAAAAGTATGATATGATATGACATGGACGTGGGAGGGAGAGTGGTTTTGGTAATAATAAGAAGCCTTTTGTTTTTTTCTTTTTGGATGGTGACTTGGTGTACTACCAAAACTGCAATACTGTCGTGTGGCGACGAGTAGCTGCTGCTGTCTCTGATTGGCGGCGAGCTGCGTGCAAGGACTGCCGCCACCGCTGCCACCGCCACCGCCGATGTTGTGCATCGGTGGCCGGACAATTGTCGGATCGACGGTAACCCACTCCTCCGAGTAGCTAGCCGTCGAGAGGCACTTGTGTAGTTTGCGTGTACCTTGCGAACGTGAGCGGCGCGGCGGGTCTGGCCGCGTTCGCTGCCCACCTCCGCCTGTCCCCAAGGTGCCGCTACCACCGCTGCCGCTACCACCGCTGCCGCCGCCACCGCCGACACCCATCCCACCGCTGCTTTGACAGCCGACAGCGCCCGACGCTGGACTGCACACGCCGTTTATCTACAGGCCAATCAGATAAGAGAGAGAGAGAACGTAAAACGTACAACGGGACATACAAATAATACTTTTGGTTGCTTATTGGGTGGGGGTGGGGGGAAGGGGGGCGGTATAAGACGCAGAGAGATGGTGTAAAATGTAAGTTTCGCTAAGAGACGAATATCAAGCAGAGCGGTAGAGCTAATTGTAGGTACATACAATCTGTGAGGTAATTGAGCGGCTTTTGTGACATTTTTGGTAATACGCGCGCGCTCTACGGTATTTCGTTCGTTTCAATTTACCCCTTCGAAGCGCTCTACGGCATCTGCTCACATTGTCCGTCAGCACATACGAAAGCCATCGGGTATGTACAACAAAGTCACAAAACCGAAATTGCCCACTGGAAAACATGATACGCTGCAATGTTATCAAACCCACATCAAGAATTCAGGATTAGTCACGGCCTGAACCATTAGGTGGTGTCAATAGGTGGCGGTATACAAACAAAAAGAAAATCCAACATAACACGGTCAAATATATAAAAAGCATTTTCAAAGCATAAATAAAGAACGAAACAAATGGCTGTTTTGTGGTAGGTATACTATACACTACAGTCAATCTACGATTGTTTTGCAAGGTGGATCGCAGTCGGTTTTGTGTTGGCACTTGTCGATCAATCAATGTCTACGACTAAAAATCAATTCTACGCTTCAGCAAAACTCGAAACTTGAAAGAAAAGGCAGAAGAGACCCAATAAGAGACGAAACTACCAGACAAATAGATATGAAATGTTAATTCATAACAAAGAAATTAGTCGAATATCATCACACACGCAACTAGGTCATTCGCAGCAGCATATTATAGTTTTGTTTTGTTTCGTTTTTTTTTTAAATTTGCAATAGGTAATTGTGTGTTTGAGCGAGCCGTTGTTAGTTCTTATTTTAATTGCGTTCGAATAAAGACTTACTGAAACGTCGCATCAGGTTGCCAGCAAACGATTGCTCTTTCTCTTTGTCTTTGCCCATCTGTATCGCCGCTGTCGAGGAGATCGTTGTCGCTTGCACATCATTCGTCACACGCAAATCACGCAACTTGTACAACTCGTTGCGCTGCAGTTTGATATTCGGCACGGACATTAACCGCTGAAACTGCTCGTTGCGTCGAAACCGCTGCGGTTTCAGCTGTAGGTCGTCGTCATGGTTAAGATGCAATTGCGTTGGTCGCACGACGGCAACCTCCTCATCCACCAATTCGAGTGTTTCGTTGCTGTTCACATTGCTGTGTTTTGTGCTCGTGTTCGCATGCGATTGCACATTATAAATGGGATTCTCCACGATGGTGTCGTCGTCCGAACTGGAATCGTCGCCATTGATAGGACTTGGTGGCGAATTTGTGCGCGGGATGAAGACAGACGTGCGCTTGCGGTCACTGGAAAACGTCGACTTGATTTTCAAGTCGACCTTGCTCAAACGCCGCTTGATATTGAGGTGTTTCCACGTTGAGCTCTTACGACGACACGGTGTCGTTGGTATGTGGGCAGCCTCCACTTCCTCGTCGAGTGGTTCCGGCGGAAATTTGGGTTCCTTCATGTCGTCAAATGAAACGGGTGCTTGCGGTGTTGTTGGGCTTGACAAAGAGGATAACGGGGATTCCGGCGATGTGACGATCTAAGTATACAGTTTTCGAATATTTTCATATTTTCAGCAAACACAATAGTCGACAGTGACCTTTTGCGTGTGTCGTTGATATGTAGGTACTTTGTAAAAGTGAGTTGT
This sequence comes from Liometoxenus newtonarum, assembly GCA_030264535.1. Lineage (NCBI taxonomy): Eukaryota > Metazoa > Arthropoda > Insecta > Coleoptera > Staphylinidae > Liometoxenus > Liometoxenus newtonarum. The sequence goes on along the minus strand of JARJEB010013695.1, from coordinate 7,981 downwards.
TAAGCACAAACAAACGGGCAAATCAACGGTTAATTGTGTGCAAATCGAACTAATGTGGACGACTTCCCTCACATAATATTTATTTGTGCGTCGATTAATCCTTAATAATCCAGGATACTTAAGGTAGATCATATTAATTTTTCAGGGAGAGCAGATAATATAGTAGTGTATCAATATCAATAAAAATGAACATAATTAGCGAGGGAGTTCTACGCAAAACAAAGAAAAGAATAACCATCTACTTTTCGATAGTTTCAAAAAGGAGCACTACATGTGATTTTCTCTTTTTACCTTGTTCCTAAACTCCTATTACGGCACCAGATTTAGATAAAGAGAAGTTAAAGCATTAATCAATTGATCATTGTTTTGGCATCTAAACTACTACTCTAGGGCCTGCTACCTATAAATATTATGTGAGGCCTGGCTGACATTGCTGCGTAAACCGAAAGAAATCACCAAAAAAAAAAAAAATGCGGGCTGGCCCTCACCTGGTCTATGCTAGGGCTGCGCGGATGTCGCTCCTCGCGTTCAATCGGCAGCGTGTTTTCCGAATTGTTGGCTGCACGCTTCGGGCTTCGCGGTGCCCTGGCATAAGGATCCTGCGCGCCGTACAAGTCCGGACTGCCAATGTTCAGCAGGCACACCTTCTGCTCGATGTCAATTATCACCATGCCGGCTTCATTGCCGTAAGCCATTCTGTGAAACGACGACGTTAGTTAAGTATAGTAGATAAGTACACTTATAGGTACGGTGCGATATCCAAACTTACAATCCATAAGAACTATTAATTGTCAACGCGGTGATGTGACTGGGCGGCTCCCCATTGCTCCATGGCGTCATACAAACGAGTTGCGCCTGAAACCCGGCGGGTTTCTTTTGCATCCCTGTGCGTACCTTAAGTTCCTGAACAGAGATTCAGCCAGCATCGCAGATGCATGCACCAGCATGATAGATAAATAGGCACATAAATGGGTAGGCTAGGCACTTACTTTTTTATTGTCGGAATCTAACAGATCCAGTTTGTTGCCCGATCCGGCACTGCCCAACCCTGCAAACTGGCAATCCGGCGAGCATTCCCCTTCGTCCGGGTTCTCGTACACAATGGGAATGTCGAGGACCGTTACATCGTCGCTCGACTCCTTCTTGTTGTACGTAAAGAGGATGACGTGGCTGGATGTGCCCGCGATGGCAAGCTTTCGGGATTCGGGACATAAGGAGATCAACTGCACGGCGAAGGGCTCCTCATCGGCGTCCAACGATCGCTTGTTCGGCTTCTCGAACACCTTGGCAGTTTTCAACTTGTACAACACCTGCAGCGTACCAGCGCTTGCATCCCAAAACTTAATGCTGCCATCCGAATGCCTGCGCGCCAAAACGTGAATTCAATGCATAGTTCAACGAGAAAAAGTAAGAGCATTGCGTGCTTTGCTTGCTCACCCAGTCATTATGATCTCGCTGTAACTGCAAGATGTGGCCAGCCATGTACCGCCGCTGATCGGCCAGTCCATTTCGGAGAAGCCCTGTCGTTTCGCGGCGCCTGCTCGCCCTACCGAATAGAAGGCCGGTATCAAATCGGCCGGACAATCCGCCAGATAGCTGCAGCACGTCACCGGAGATTCGTGTATGTCCATCGGATACGGATTTTCCAGGCAGGGGAATCCGGCCGTCTGCAGATCCATCACGACCAAATCGTTTTGTAACAGGACCACTATCGCGTACGGTTCTTGTAAATCTATAGGTATTTGCAATTAGAACGCAAATTAACTAGATAGGTAGGGTGGGTAGGTAGTCGATTAACGACCGACCACTTTAAGTAAATAAGTACCGGACTCGTTTGCGTACTCACCACTATTATAAGGAGATTCGCATAATGTTAGAAAATCTACGACTGGATGCTCCATTTCTAATACGGTCGTCGTTTTACTATGCACTACTGTTATACTGGGCGTTCTACCGGATTGGTCATAGGGCATACCGCCGGAAAATATCACATATGCTTCACTAAAATGAACACAATCATCAATCTTCTCTTCTTCGCTCTTCCTCTTGATGCTTACCCTGTTTTTAAAGATTTCCACTCGACTTTCGGTATCGGTTTGCATTGCTCGATCTTGGCATCTTTGCCCACTTTAGCTGCAATAAACGGAATGGCCACAGGGTGAGTATTTGAGTTTAAAACAATGTTGTAACGAAATCGGAAATGCATACCGTGGGGTCGTGAAATGTGAATCTCCTTGTTGTTGATCGTCTTAATACTCCACGTCGTCAATGAGCCATCGCTGTGCGAGCACATGAACTGTTTGCCCTCATAGTGCCAAGCTATTGAGCGCACTGGCTCCGCTGTCTGCAGTCGTAGATCCGCATTCTTGTTCCGCAAGTCCCAGAGGACGACCTGCCCGCTTTCGTAACCTATTAACAACTAAAATCAAACATGTAAGTATACATACTTACATGCAGTCAAGAAAAAAAGTTAAAGTACAGTTTTCCATTTATATTCCATCAACGTGTCCCGCCAACATGTCAGTCGCGCGCGGCTTTCTATCAAAAAGGATGGATACCTACTTGCTGATTGGAAAATATACGAAATAATAAAATACGAAAGGAGCGAGAATGGCGCAAAGGGATGAGAAATGAAACAAATTGAAATATTTCCCAACTATCAAGAGGATCAAACGTAAAATAAGAAATGATGAAGCCTTATTGTTAGGAACAAAGAAAAAAGAATCAAGTTTCTATCTGTTTTCGATAAGGACTGTGAGGAATAACGAATATTGGCTTCGTCCGTCTTTTTCATTTCAATTCAACGTACGAAAGTTGAAAATGCCTTGAGGCGCCCGCCCACCCGTCCTTCCCTGCTCACCGGATTTCGCTACGTTTTGCCGCTCCGAGTTTAAATATGTATTTATGTATAGGTAGCTATACCTATAGGTACAGTTGTATCGATATTATTACTTCTTGCTTGAAAACACGTAAAGAAGCAGCTTAAAGGATCAACTTTTAAAAGTAGGTACCCCTCCCTACTCGCCGGGCAACTATGAGATGGAGCATTAATTTATTAGATACTTTATGCTTTTAACGCTCAATAACTTTCGAAACGTAAAGTAAACTGGAAAGAAGGTGCTTGGGAAAGACAAAGGATGTTTATGAATATTTCAATAATACTTACTTTGCTAGCATCTAGTGGATTATCACTTAAATGCACAACAGGTCCAGGATGCGTTTTCCTTGAACTTTGATATGAAGAAGAAGAAAGAAAACTAATTAGTAAAATTGTGCGGCGACCGATCTTGGCTTTGATGTTTATAAATATTCAAGAGATCGATCGTACTTACTATTCAATGACTTTATTCCAATTGATGATATATCCGGAAAGCACAAAATTCTCGATTTGCACGACATGAATATTGCCGCGTTCCGTCCCAACGTACAGCCATTTCGATTGAAGCGGCAAATGCATGCTGGTTATCCTGCAACGCAGAAAAAGAGGTGAGTTACAAACATTATAGCAAATAGCCTGTACAGTTCAGTTCTATATTAACCTTTCCTTTTGAAATTTTAGGCTCTGCACCACCTGCGGTATCTTCTGCCGGAAGTTCCACAAATGCAGCGTGTCGTCCGCAGTAGCGGTGATGAGAGCCCCTTCATTGATCAGGAATTGCATCTGCAGGACTGCAACGCTCCCAGGTGGACCTTCGATGTCATGGCGAACGTGTACGTCGACACCTGGCTGTCCAAATCTGTATCCAACGTTAAGGAAAAACTTTGGGAAAAGTGTGACCACAAATTATTCGCTCACAGAGTAGAGTAGAGTAAAGTAGATGTTTTTTTTGCATGATATGCCTTGTATGTACGCCTTGACTTTGCTCAACGAGCGTTTTCATGGAGTTTCGTAAATGTTAAATTTCGTACGTTTCAAATTACAATCTAAATTCTTCTTTCCAGAGAGCGCATGAACAATACGAAAGAGATCATTAGATAGACAACCCCGATCTGTAAACAATAAGCGAAGGAGAACACATGAACATTTGTGTCTCATTGTAAGACAAGACCATACAGTTTGGGTGGAAAGCGAGGAACGCTTTTATGTAACTCGTCGATGCGGTTCAAGGCTTCTTTAAGGCTGTGATAAGTTTGCATCAGGCACTGGAAAATGTAAGGAATTTATGTCTCCACTATATACGCAGCCAAGAACATGCACGAATACTCTGCGGTTGTGAAGGCAAATTTGTTTGTTCAAGACGGACGGATAACTTTGCGAATAAAGCCGAACCGACAAGTCAGTCTCCAGCATAGTATCAAATATAGACTCAAAGTCACACAATTCGAGTATGCGGCTTTAGAAAGGCTGTAACAACTCGACAACAATGATGTTTACACCCTTTGCTATACAGGTACCGTACCATTTAATTAAAACATAAATGCCCCCCCCCCCCCCAGCTGTACTATGATCGCAACTTCGTTAAATTAGTTTTTTTAATCAACAAGTTCGATAATTTTCGATTCTGTGTCAATTTCAAATTTAAGCCGCAGGAAATCAAAGCGAAAGAGATGAAAAGCTTCCGAAAATCTCGCGCAAGTACCAATCATTGCTTTGATGGTTGCTTGAGCAATAAAAATGCAAAATAAATAAAGCGGGAACAAGAGAATGTGGTTGAGACTATATAATGTCGTCTTTATTGCAACGAACATGTCGTAGTTTGCAACAATACTGGGTGTTTCGGCAACCAGTAAAAATTATAACATGCAAATTGTGATTACTTCCGAATTTAAACTTTTGTTTAATCCGTTTTAGACCAACACCCAGTATATGAACAATAAAACTGTTGCTTGCGATAAAGGAAGAAAATGCAGCATTATTATGTACTTACCTAATACGAAGGAAAATATGGGACAAAGAGTTAAGGATGGATGTCGACGACGAAGTCGACGAATGAACGAAGGAGCACGTCTAGTGGGAATTCGAATCCGGTTACCACATAGATCGTTTTTCAAGTTGCGCATTATGTGACATGACAACAGGCTGCAGGCAAGGCGCGTGCGGACTGAATCTACTCGGTTGAGGTGTGGAATCCTCTTAACACATTGAAAAGCAACAAATAAGTGTGTAGTGGGCAAAGAATGTACGTACGTATGCATACGGGAACTTGCCAAAGGTCCACTGGTTAACAATATGAACGATGTCTATGTGTTTTTCTCGTTTACTCCTCTCGCAGAAGAACGAGCAAGGACGAATAGAGTCGTTTGCGCAATATATAGGATGTAACGTGTTATAATGGGTCTTATCCTTAAATATAGGGGCAAAATCGATCGATATAAATGGTTCGACAGTGATTTATGTTGGTTCTTTGCTTGTGGCGTTATCGTTTTTATTTTATTTCTTATATATATTATCTTTTGTTATGATCACACGTGAATCACTTGCGGCATAATCACGTCTTTCGCGATAAATCGTTTACCTCTGCAGGGCCGGACTAATGCCAAAAATTAATTAATGAGTACAATTTGTTTTCTCCTGATTAGGAACAAAGAGGGACACAACAAATTCAACTTTATTTTTCCGATTCGTTCCGAAACAAATTTCGAGCATTCAGTCGAACAAACAAATCAATCCTTTTCCGCTTTCCCAGTTATGTGCACTCAAATTACACGCCTCGTCAAAATCTCAACCAGATATTATTCGCTTCGTTCACTTCGTTTCGTCTGGTTCATTTTCCGCAACTGGTGGAAATTCAACTTTTTGCAATCGCGCCATCGTTCATTATCATCAATACATATATTTCAAATTTTACTTAACTATATGGCATGGAATGTTAGTCGAATGTATATTTCCGCTTGGGATGTCTTTTTCGATGTATTTGTTTCAATTTTCCAGCCGTATATTTGAATTACATTTTCTATTTCTTGATGTATATGAGAGTTTTTCATTTTGCTCTAAAATTGCCAATTTCAGTGCACGTTTCCCCATGAAAATTTCGGAGTATGTGATTTAAAACTTTACATGGTGAGATCTCAATTTCCGCTTTAATTTACCTCCAGGGGTTTTGTATTAGAATGTATTGAATACCACACTTAGATACAAACTTTAACATTCAGGTATATTACATATAGCAATTCCCTATGGAGACTCGTTTTCCCCCAGTGTAATTTTGATGATCGTTAATGAGGATAAGCGCTTGACAAGGTTTACACTAAATTTAGAGCTTTACTGTTTTCAAGTATGTTTACAGTCTTCGGGACGCTGAGGATAAAAATCCAAATATCAAGCCGCCTGATGTACTCAATTATTCTGCATCTCTAAGGAGTAAAGAATATTGCCGAAAACAAACACTGCACTAATTGACGCCGAATATGATGTGATCAGCCAACAAATACAACCTGCGAACAACATAATGTGTATTAAACTGTTCAAAAAAACAAGGGAATAAGGAGAGGAAAAGGAAAGACGAATGACCATTTCCGGACAATTACAAGGATTAGGTCCCCGAATATGTTTGAAAAATTTGGTATCACTGATTCAGTTCGACTAATTCAGCAAAACTAAAAAATCTCATCCTCAAAGATAGGTACGTGGAAAATATCGAGCAAAAGTATTGTATACATATTTGGGTGTGCTATTGTTGCATTGGTTTGGAATATAGAAATGTTGGTTAAGCACAAAGTTGAAAATTGCAGCGAATATTTTGCGCCATTGTGTTTGTTTATATTTCATTTTTATGTCTGACCGCTATTCAAATTTACACTAATATATAAGTAAATTAGAAAAATGAAAGTATTTGTTCGAATTTGTTCGAAAAGTTTACTGACACACAGTACGGACAAACCGTCAGATTATTAGTTGAAAAATATCAATTATAATTAATATCGAATCCAATTAGATTGATTCCCTTTGACAGTTTGTATAGTACTGAAGCCCCTGTTCACAGGGGCTACTTCTTAATTTCAACAAAGATTCTCAATGAAAAAGTTTATTCATTTCTTTACCTTCTATTCTGTTGAAAAAGTACTTTGTAGACATGTTTCGGTTGTGCGGTTACGTTACGTTCATCCCTTTTTAACAATTCAGTGAACATCCAACTAGATGTATACAGTCAACATCTTCCAGACTTGAAGAGTATAAGAAATAATAAAAGCAAGTCGCAACTTTGGATAGGCGAAGACAAAAAACGTTAAGCGGATTTCGCGTCTACAGCATTGCATAACAATTGGGCTGTTGATTTAATTCATCTCTTTCTCCTCGTTCATATACTTATTCTTTTCTTTATTATACGTGAATATCGAACATACAAAGGATTACGCAAGCAAAACCAAAAAGTTCTAATTCTGGCAAGGATAAAAAAAAGGAAAAAGTCCAAGCCAAAGTTTATTTCGGTGCAATAATTTAAATTATTTTATTACATGTTTTTTATTCTAACAACACTAGCAAATGTTCTTGCATTTAGGTTTGGTAATAATGAACAAAAACGATCGAAATCAAGCAATCACAAACTGCTTACAACAAACTTTAAGAGTACCCATCTAGCAAGCACTTACTGTAGTCAACTACAGATGCAAAAACGAATGATTTGGGACCACAAGTTCTGTATGGATGAAAATCAATGAAAGCAATTTGCCCTCATTAGACGCATCCGGTATACGCAATTCTAGCTGCGGAGACAAATACGAATTTGGCTTGGCAGCTGTGTAGCAAGCGAGAAAATGGGAGGCGAAAATAATATGCTCTTCCTTATGCTTCCAGTAGTGATGGGTAAGTAAAGTAACTAATATTCGTTACTCGAAAGGACTCGGGTACCCGGGTATTCATTTCAAAATGTATTCGTTACTTTGGTATTCGTTACTGGTGAAAGTAACGAATGTATCCGGTAATCGAAGAGTAGGTATTTCGTTACTTTTCGTTACTTTTTCGGTACTATACAACAAACGTGAACGGCAATTTAAATTTTTTATACTATTCTAGTTCGAATGTTCGAAAAACTTTACCTCT
>JARJEB010013688.1:0-15330 GCA_030264535.1 Liometoxenus newtonarum | reverse complement strand
TATATATATGGCTATATCATAGCTATATGCTATATATCAAATTTAAATTAAAAATTTAAAAGAAACATGGAGACCAATTTTGAATAGTACGAAATTAATACTACCACTCTATTTGTATTTCGATGACTCTGAAGTCGGAAAAACTTTAGGTTCACATAGCGGGTGTAATAGGCTGGCGGGAGTGTACGTAAGCATTGCATGCATGCCCCAACATTTATTATCAAAATTACGAATATTTATATATATACGAATATTTATTTATTTGCTTTATGCTACTTAAAACACAGGAAAGAATTCGGGAATAGTGCTGTATTCACTCCTATTCTTCTTTTTCTTCTTCTTTGGCCTCGCCTTTTCCAGTTACGCGGGGTCGGCTTTCCTATTATTAATGAATTAAATTTTCTGGAGAAGGAAGGTATAACTGTATATAAAGAAAATTCAACGGAAAAAGTGTACTTTAAGTTGGGTCTAATTTTAGGCGATAATCTGGGTTTGCATTCTATTTTAGCATTAACTAAAAAAAATTCCAGTAATTATCGATGTCGTTTCTGTTTTGCCAAGAAACAATTGACTAAAATACAGTGCGTCGCGGATGACACGCTTAAACGAACAAAACAAACATATGAGGATCACATATAATTGAATGATGTGTCCCAAACTGGTTACAAAGAACCATGTATTTGGCACAATATTATTGATTTTCGTGTGACTTCTAATTTATCAGTCGATAACATGCACCGTGTTTTGGAAGGTGTTATTAATAGTATAAATTCTTTTCTGTAGATGCTTTAAATAATCGATTAAAATAATTTGATTATGAAAAATTAGAAAGCAGTAACAAAGTATCTAAGAATCATTGCTGTCAAACATTTTATACCGGCCAGTAGGCTGCCTGATGTAGTGCATTCTGCACACGGCAATGAAATAATAATATAAAAAACTCCTAGCATTAATTATGATTTTGACAAATAAATTAATAAGATTTTCAGCAACTGAAATGTTATTTTTTGTAAGATATTTTGGCGTATTAGTAGGGGACTTAGTTCCTGAAAATATTTTATGTTGGAAATTGTGGATGAAATTAAAAGAAATTGTTGATATAATTACAACGCCTCAGTGGCAGTTTTCGGAAGGAATACGTTTAAAGCATGTTATAGAAGAACGCCACCTAATATATCAACGTTTATACGGAGATTTGAAACCTAAACACAACCATATGATACATTATGATTACATTTTACGTTTATCTTGACCTTTAATTCATGCAGGTCAATGAGATACGAACAGGAACACAGAGAATTAAAGCTCACGGCTAATATTTCAGGTGGCTATAAAAATATTATATACACCTTAGCGATGAAACAACAGTTAAAATTATGCTATGATTTGCAAACCAAAAGTACGAAGCTCTCGCTCACTGCACCAACACCAAACATGTCTACATCTTTGAGGTAATAAAGAGCTCTTTTTATATAATGTCTTGTGTGTATCTCCTCTGGAAACAACCCGGTCAAGTAACGGCCTCAACGCCAAGCGAGGTCCCAACTCGACAACCCAGTCTACGAAGAAGTCATCAGTTAAAACCGAGTCGTGACATATGGTAGAGGCTCCGGATTCCTCAACGACGAACCGAAACATATGGTAAAGGAATCGACGGACCGTCAAACAGAGGAAGATATTGCGAGGGGAGATACCGTAAGAATTGTAAAAGCCGACAGAGTTTTTTTTTCCTTTTTATTATTTTGCTTTATGATCGTGGACTTGTAATTTTATTGCAATAATGCATTTATGTGTAATAATTTTGTCAAGTAATCAGTTTTTTTCCCTTATAGAGACTTTTAATCGCACATACCGCATGCATATTATTTTTTTAGAGACTGCTTTTGCATATACATTTCATATGTTAACTAATTTTTTTCCGTGCAGGTACAATTGATCGCACGTTGCAATTGTGAACGTAATAGTATTTATAGTTTTTAGGCATACTTAGTTTTTAGGCATACTAATTGCATGTATTCTATTTCTAGGTCAGGGTAATAATTTATTTAATTTAGTCAATATATTTGTGCCATGTTTTTTTAAGAATTGTTAAAGCTTCAGAGCAGCAGATAATTTAATCTATTCAATATATAGCTGTGCCATGTGTTTTCGTGTATAATTGGGTTCCATTATGCGATGTCCACAAATGATACGACCGTCGGAGCAGCCAAGAAAGAAGTAAGACAAAAACAGGCCAACTACTCGCCAGTTTCCGTCGTCAAAAGAAAACACAGAGAACAATTTCGGCACCAGAAGCAAGACGCGACCTACCAACACTATCATTGAAAACGACAGGGACTACACCGACACTGAAGGAGAAGGAGAAAGAGAAGAAGACGTATTCGAGGCCGAACAACAACCGCTTGAATCACCGAACAAACTAGTAGGCAACGAGGAAAAAGACTTCTTGCAACATTTAGCCAGCACAACATACGACGAGTATAAAAAACGGTGTCACGCGCTTAACGAAACGCCCCCCGGCAGAGCACTTCAAGCTACAACTTCACCTAAAAGCAGCCGCCCAGACACCACAAGGTCAGTCACCCAGAACGCCACGAAAAGCAGAAGCAAATAATAACACCGGAAGCCAGGAAATAAAGACAGAAGCTACGACACTGGACCTTACTGAAGAAGCCAACCAAGCAGGAAACATGGCAACTTCACTGAAAGAACGCGTCACCATCGACAGAATACTGGCACTGCCAAAATACGCCCAACCGCCAATATTTGACCCAGTACACACTACCGCTACGCCGTTTCTCAAGAAATACGAGACGTTATGATGGCATGAAGATCCGATTCCTCGGCAACTCATTGGCAAGTATGACCAACAACTGGTACGAACAATACTGCGAGGATTCAACAAACGCAACGAAAACATGGGACGATGTTCAATTGGATTTCAAGGACAGATTCGGCGATACTGATGGCTGGGGCAACGCAATGCGTCGACTAACCACCTGCAAGCAGAAAGGAGACGAAAGCGCAATCCAATATACGATATTGGAGGAATATGCGTCGAAATCGACTCAAAAATGGATATCGAATCGGTAAAACATTTCGAGCAGATGGAACTGCAACGGAAATTACAAGAAGGTTTCGAATACCGATGCGCAACTGCAAGAACAAAGCAAGAGCTTGAAAATGGCATAAAAGCAATCGGTCGTGTCAGCAGCAACAACACACTCAGTAACGAAATTACACAGCTAATAAATACAATTAGCACACTACGAGCTTCTGAAAATCGAACGCGTACGCTGGACGGGAGAACGCGCTGTTTCCGTTGCGGAAAACCAGGCCGCTATGCCAGGACTTGCCGGCTACCAAACACAAGGGAAGAATACCACAAGAGCAACAAGCAAAGTAATTACAAAGACAAGGCGACTACGACAATCACCGCAGAAACCGTTTCGACTATCGAAATGAAGGAGCCAGGAGAGATCGTTCCGCATCAACGGATAGCACAAAACGAGTGAGTTTCTCCAACTATCAGAATAACCACCCAAATGGGAGTGGGCGACGCAACTAAACGTATGCCCCGACGTCGCCAGCAAAGGGGAGGCTCTGCTGCTAATCACGGGTATTTATAACGACAAATATACAGAAATACCTATCGAAACAGGCGCAACAAATAATATAATGGACGAAAAACCAGTCAAGAAGAAAGATATCACCTAATGTACGAGTATCTTAAAAGCAGCAGGAGAATATATAATAGTACCATGCGGTACACTAGAATTTGGAGGGAAAACTTTTAGGATTAACGCTACAGTCATAAGGAAAAGTCCATTACCAATATTATGTATGAAATTTTTAATTAAGCATAAAGCTAGGATAGACTTTAATAAAAATATTTAGTTGTAAACAACGGAGGAAAAACAGTAATTAAATTTAAAGACACCGAAGACGGAGAAACAGCGATGGCAATAAACGAAAAGAAGATCCCACAAGAGACAAAAGCACCGATAAACGAAGACTGAGTACTACAAGCAAGAAGCTACAAATGGATTCAAATACGACTAGAAGAGGACATTCCCAGGGAACAACAAGAACTCTACGAGTTCCACAGCAATGAAAGGTTCTACGTCCCGAGAGGACTATTGATAACGGACGAATTACAAAACAGCGAAGGAAGAATACAAATCAACATCCAAAATTTAAAAGCAGTACCACCGCGCATGTTCAAGGATACCACCATCGGCAGCATCAAATGTTGGAAATATTAAACGTAATGATGATTTAATGTAAGGACGAATTTAAATTGTATTCACATACAGCATACGCCACCTATTATAGGCAGTCTGAACTACATTAGCGAGCACTGTGTGCCACTCACATGAACATGTACTTGTTTATTAGGATTAGTTTCTTCTTCAGTCAGTCGAGCTCGAACTCACGTAGCTAACACCCGTTTTTGTAACCTCTTTTCAATATACATAATTATTACTTTTATTGTTTTCTCTATGACTGTGTCGTTTTAATTCCACTGTTTAGCAACCTATGCAGCTCAACAGGTTATGGGCCCAGTAGTCGCGAGAGAACAATCGTTAATAAAGTGATTAAAGTGATAAAAGTGAAGCACATGGTCGGTTTATAAGAACTGGTAGTAAGTAAACGAAGAGCGAAGAGAATTCCGCATGTCCTCCGTGTAAAACAGTTTGCGACACCTAAAGATAAACGCGAAACGTGTGCGTGTAGCTAGTGAAAATGGGAGACACAAATAATCTTATCCACATCGGGAAGTTCAACGGCAAAGAGTATCGTCAATGGAAATTCCAGATAAAATGTGCTTTGCGCGCGAAATGTGTTTAAGACGTTGCCACAGGAGCATCTCCGAAACCAACAGACAACCCTGCCGAACTCTACAAGTGGAACAAGGACGACGCACTTACGATGTGCATCGTAACATCGCAATGGAACTAACACAGATAAGTCTAATCGAACATGTGAATCTGCAAATGAAATCCTGAACAAACTCGACTCAATTTATGAACAAAAGTCAGAAACAAATAAAATGTTGGTGCATGAACGTTTTTATCAGTACCAAATGAAAACAACTGACACAGTAGCCCAACATATTGCGAAAATTGAATCCTTAGCGCGGCAAATTAAGGAATCCGGCGATGCAATAAGCGATGTTGCAATCGTCACGAAAATTTTAAGTACGTTGCCTAGCAAATATCATGCTTTTCGCCAGGCATGGCCCTCGCTTGACGAAACTAAGCAGACCATAGCAAATTTGACCTCAAATTTAATGAAGAAAGCAACTTGAATCGCGGACACAAAACCGACGTGGCTAGAGCAATGGCGGCGAGCGGGAGTAATCCGCATTCGTCCAAGACTTTTCAGAGGTCAAAGATAACTTGTTTTAACTGTTCTAGAAAAGGCCATTTTGCAAGTGAGTGCAGGTCACCTTCGAAAAACAGACAAGGAAAACCAAACATGACAAGAAATTACCCAGGAAAGCTGGGAGCTGCTTTCAATGTCGAAACAAACGAACAAGCACTGTCAGTAGCAGAAGACAATGGTGAAATCTGGCTACTAGACAGCGGCGCATCATGTCACATGACTGGCAATAGGGAATGGTTCGAAAACATGACTCCATTAAACGGGGTAAATGTTAAATTAGGAGACGACACCATTCTTGAAGTCTCACTAAAGGGGACAATCATAATCGAAAAGCGCATTGATGAGTATGGTATGAAGGTGAAATGAATGACGTCTGGCATGTGCCAGGTTTAAAACGAAACCTATTTTCTGAAGGTCAAATCACAAAAAAAGGTTTTTCGGTCATTAAAAATAAATCGACGGTACAAATCTATGAAGGTAACATCGTTGTTGCAGAAGGTTGCAGGACGGAAAACAACTTGTACAAAATGTTATTCCGCAAACCAAAGAAATTTTATGCAGAAGCAAACGCAGTAAGTTGTACTCTAAAGCAATGGCACGAACGCCTTGGCCATGTGAACAAAGAGATGGTAAAGAAAATGCTCAATGAAAAGTATGGAAACATTACAGCAACGAATGAAGAAGATTTCTTTTGTGAGAGTTGTGTCTTAGCAAAACAACACAAACTCAAGTTCAACAAAATAACCGAAAGGTACGCGACTCAACCCAGCGAACTCATCCATTCTGACGTCTGTGGTCCAATGAATGTGGAATCGCTTGGAGGCGCGAAATATTACGTACTGTTCAAGGATGATTGCACGAGTTACAGAGTAATTACGTTGCTGAAGAATAAAAGTGACGTTTACGAAGCATTTAAAACCTTCGCAAAAATCTGTGACACACAAGGTCACAAAATAAGACGAATGAGAATCGATACACCGAATACATTAATGATTGTGTTAAAACACTTCTCAATAATGAAGGCATAATTCTAGAAACAACCGGACATACACGCCTCAACAAAATGGAAGGAACGAAAAGAGAATCGCACAATAATGGAAAGTGCAACAGAGCAATGCTTTTTACCAAGGAATTATCAAATGAATTATGGGGAGAAGCAGCAAACACGGCTGTGTATATTCTCAACCGGACATTAAACATTCAAATCAAGGGCGGGACCCCCTTCGAAAAGTGGTGGGGAAAGAAACAATCACTTACACATCTACGAGTTTTTGGTTGTGTTGCTTATCTGCATGTGCCTGATCACCTACGCAAGAAACTTGACAAGAAAAGCGAAAAGCTTGTTTTAGTTGGATACGAAATTAATTCAAACAATTATAGACTTTTAAATCTAGAAACTGGCAGAGTCAAAGTCTCAAGAAATGTTATTTTCAACGAAAACGCAACCATTGAAAATCCTTGTCCTCGGAGCGTAGTAATCGACACATCATATGAAGAAGAAAGAAGTAACCCCAACAACGAAGAAGATCAAGAGCAGGATGAAGAAGAAAGAAGCAACCCCAACAAAGAAGAAGAAGATCAAGAAAGGGATGAAGAATTGTTAGTATTGAAGTCACGTCTTAGCGTACTACTAACATACTTCCCGTATCCCAGTTTCATAAACATACATACGTAACTATGTTGCAGAGAGAGAGAGAGAGAGAGAAAAGAATTAAGAGAAGAGCCGTAATAAGAAAAAGAAAAAAAATTAAATACTAACAGTAGCATTTAGGTAGCTAGTAAGTAAGGACATATGTATACCAAGAACACACACACACACACACGCTGCTCGCATGCGCACTCAGTATGAAAGGGGAATCGCCGCAACCAATATGAACGCTCGTACAGATTTTAAGACGCATCCAGCCGTAAGAAAGGAGAAGACGCGAATTAAAACGCCAATAAAATCTTCAATCCGCCAACCAAGGGTGACACCTCATTGAAGAAGGGATCGGTTAAGCAATTAATATAATTGGTAGGCACGCAAGCAAGCACTCAGTATAATTGTTTGCACTCAAGTGCCTTATCATTTGCTCAAACATCACCCTTGAATACAAGAAAGTTCTTAGTTATGGCAGCCATCCGTCAAGCATGCCGTTACTGCAACCGATACCACACTGGCCACCCAGATTGGGCTTGTCCAAAGGGCCCGACATACACAGCATCTTATTATCCTATACCTCTGGAGCTGCACCAAACATACCAAACAGGGTTTGCAACTCCACCAACGCATCTCAACCACGTGCGCTCTCCCGCTCTACATCGGTTGAGGCCACTGATCCAGCCAGTCTTCTGCATGCCCGGATTTCTAAAGGATTTTGCAATAATCATAATCAACAATGAGATGTCCCGTTGCTGGGTTAACCAAGAATGCCCAGGCTCAGCCCAATACCGCCCACAACCACCAGGCACCGCCGAGACCATCAGTGTCAACATCGATGGAGGTGAGTTCCTCTTCGCCATGGATGTCGACGCCGTGAACCGTATATACCCGACGCCGATTATATCCTAGGCGATGATATCATCCAAAGCCTAGGAGCCGTCTTCAGCTACAAGTGCATCTTCATCGGCACCAAGAAGTACCGTCTTTCCTCCAGGCCGTTCAGATAAAGTGCATACGTCAAAGTGTCGTCAAGTGAGTGTGTTGTGTTGTTCAACAAAGTGTTTTTTGTAAGTTTAAATCTTCTAATACTAGATTAGGTTTTTGATTTATATTCACTAATTTTGTTCCAGTTGTTTTACTAACATTATATAAGATTCATATAGAATTTAAGAGCACCCCGGACGTTTTTCTCCGGAAATGCAAGCCTACAAGGCATGCATTTCCTATCACGGGAAAGGGTGTATGTGATGCACCCTTTGGGTACTTGCAGTGCGCTTAGACAATGTATAAAATCCAAAGTAATGTTTTAAGTGACCTCGCCAGTCTGAACGACGTCCGCTGGCCTGCGACAAATATCAGTATTTAATACAAAGTTAAGCCTTGAGAACAGATGCAAAAAACTAATTAAGGCGAGCGCTTCTTGGAATGGCAAAGCCATTGCCACCACTCCAATATTCTTCTTCAATAATTATTGATTCATCTCAATTCAATTCAGTTTTTTAATTCATTAATTCAATTCAGTATCTTTATTGTCAAGCATTATTTTTAGTATTCGGATTTATCTTAGTGAATTGTAATTGAAATTATTCAGTATTAAGGGTGTTAAGATAGATTCGTTTGTCATTAAATTCGATTTCATATTTAGTTAAGTCAGTGATTGATTAATTGTTAAAAGTTAAGGTTTTGATTCAATCTTATTATTGTTCGAGTTTTCGTAAAGTTCAATATCCGATTTAGAGTAAAAGTATCGGGTTACGATTCTGACCTACCATATCGTCGCCGAGCTAAGTATGCAGATGCATACTATTTTTAACATAATTTCGTGTACTGCCGCGTTTTACCGCCCTTACGCGACCAACAGAAGCTCTCTAAGCCTCATTTCGCACCAAGCCATTCACGTCCAGTGAGGTCAAGTCCAATCAAATCACGTCAGTCGGTGTGTTTCACACCGCAAGGGTCTAGTCGCGACGTTCTATTCAGTCTTCACATAAAACTAGTGGAGCATGGACGAAATTGTGGCTTAATTTTACTTCTTCTTCTCTCATGTACCTACACACATGCTGCATGTATGCACAAGTAGGCGGATTGCCTGTGTTAATCACTCAGCCTCTTCTTTGGAGTTCTTTACTTGCTTCGCTATCCTTAAATAAATAATCTAATAATAAATTATCCAATAAATTTTAAAAGGCCTATATTTCGATCGTTTGACCCTTTGTTTTGCCCGATTTATTAAGTGAACCCATTATCACGGTGAATTGCTTCCTTATGTTGCATAAGTTCGATTAATTTTTCTATAACTTGCGGCTAGCGCGATAAAACTATCTTCAAGACTGGCCTGACTGGCACAAAATTTCAACCTGCTGAGTCACGAGAAGTCTTGACTTTACTAATCTTGACTGTACTGGACGCGACGAGCTCTGTGTGAAACCAAATTCTTACCTTACCTTTGATTTGAATGGTAACTCAGTCAGATGAATCTAGTAGCGTCTGATGCGACTCGACGTGATTGGTCGTAATTGGCTTGGTGCGAAATGAGGCTAATCCGCTTACGCTAGCAGCGTTCTTACACGGCCACATAAAGACGTCGTCACTAAGTCCGTCATACGCCGCAACGCTCGAATGTAACAGTAAATTTAATACTAGAGAGGCTCTTACTTTGCCCACACTTACATCAACCGCGAACTTAGACTTAAAAGCCTAATTCATTGCATATTATTATCATCATTGCAATAAATCGGTACGGGTTCGCACCGCACAACTTTCTGGATTGTAACAGTAATTTTGAGCGGATAATTTTGAGCGGAAAGTGGAAATTGTACAGAATTTTAGTGATATAAAAACCTAATCAATCACACTTCCACTTTCCGATTAAAATTGCTTTTACGGTCGACGAATTCTACGAAATCGTATTGGTTATGGCCAGAAAGTAGTGCGGTGCGAACCCGTACCGATTTATTAAATTTGCATTCAAATCTAAATTAGACATGAAATAATTCATGACGGAAAAATAAAATAATAAACCTAACTTCAGTTTTAGTACAAATCTGGAATAGAATATAATTTATGAATTCGACATATGTTGGCTGAGAACATGCACAATGTATTTATTGTATCTACTGAAATAATGATAATCGTTTTTACTATTCAGTAATTTTCCAGATATCGTCGTACTGATCCATTATATGCCATTTCATTGTTATTGAAAGAACATTATCATTAGCTGTCACGTTTTCGTGAAACTCGTACTACGCGACATTTCCTCTGTAACTGTGTTCTACTTAAAGGACATAAAAGATATAATAATGTCACTTGACAATATAATACAAAATTGTACAGGTGTTGTAACATTAAAGCTATGAATATATAAACTTATTCTCATTCTGTTCGTGCACCCATCCTTATCCAGCTCTAAAGATTTCTAAAGCAAGCATCACTCTACTTTACAATTGTATTCAGGTTCTATACATATTATGAACGTAAATTCAATTCGACCAATTGTCATGTTCCTATATAATCTATTTCCTGACAATGATCGATTTCGACGATCACCAGATGAGCATTTATGTTATATTCGAAATACCTACCTATAACTAACAATATGATGTCGAACTTAGCTATATATGTGAAGATGTACACGTGTTATTATTATCTATAGCCACCCGGTTGTTAATGGTGTTTCCACTAACTTTCCGCATTACTAGGAAAAATTCCCAAACCCAATACTAAATGGCTAAATATCATAATTTAGCGTTTCCCAAAGTTTGGCACCGGGTCGCAGAAAAATTTTGCCGGGTTGCGAAAAAAAATTGTAAAACACAAAAAAATTGACATCATTACTTCCTAATTTGAAATTGTTATGTGATGACAAACAACATCATCTTTCGCACTAAGGACAATACGAAGTTTACTTCATTTACTAAAGCTTTAAATGAATATAATTTTTAATTTTTTAATTACTTATATTTTTCTTGTATAATTATTTTTTGCAATTTTTGTGTATGAAATAAACTTGATTTTTATTAAAAAATAAAATTAGTCTTCTAAATAAATTGTTTTTTTTTCATAAGGTGGGTTGCGAAAAATTTTAAAACCTCGTACCGGGCCGCGGTCAAAAAAGTTTGGGAAACGCTGTCATAACTCTTTTAATAACATCGCATTCATGCGATGCCAAGCTGACATTAAATGCACAGGGTGGTTCATTTGGACGTCATTTTATGCCTAACATTTCTTTGTTTGAAGGTACAAGGTCGGTTAAATCAGCAAAAATTGGCTTACACCTAGGTATAAATAAATATTCGTAATTCCGGTTTACCCGGAATTTCCAATTTTTTAAATTTTGCTGCTTGTAACATTAAAGCAAATATTTCTCTTCATCGATTTGAGAACGGAAAGTTTGGATATTCCATTTAAAGTTACATAATTTCTATCATTTCAGGATAAACTGAAAGTGTTAATTCGATTATAATTCTTCAGAACGTGCAAGTTGGTAATTTTAGAGTGATTGAGATTATGGTTATTCTATGGATTATTTTCAGTTAGTCCCCTTTAGCGCCTGAACGACTTTTACAAAATCTGAAAACAGCTTACACACAAGTTATAAATTATGATCAATTATGCTAATTTAATCGACATTGAATAGTTTCAAACAAAAAGTTAGCGAGTGAAATTTCACTCAAAAACACCAACCTCAATACATCAACCAAGTCGAACACATACAGACAAGTTTAGAAAAGTTAGTCGTAGAGGGACAACCAGAATGAATCACTTTGTATGTATATTATTGCCAAAGGTTAATGGAATGAAAATGGGCAAGTACGTAACTATTCTGAAAAACCATGAAAAATGTTCATAGCTCGGACATTATTTAGCTACTTACGTGCAAAAAGACTGCTGAATAAAAGTCACGGTGAACGCATATGATTCCAAACAGAAAACAATCGTAAAAATTTTTATTTTATGATTCCTTGCGCTAACAAATGGGCCATTTGTGTATATACCATGTTTTATTTTTTATAACATATAATCACAGTTTTCAAATTACCATTATGAAAAATCGGTATGTTAAATTCGCACCGCACAACTTTCCGACCATATCCACTACGTAATCAATGTCAGTACCACTTTCCGATCAAAATTACTTCCACGATAGATGACTTCTACGAAATCGTAGTGGATCTTGTCGAAGAGTTCTGGGGTGCGAAATTATCGCATCGATTTATTTTCATTTAGTTTTGCTTGAAGGCCCTTCTTAATTGTTTGGGGGCCAATAACTAACTCTCTTCTTTACCGGCTGATGTTTTTTTACATCTACTTCAGGTTCAAGTTTGAAGGACAGCTGCCCAGATTCCATATTTCATTCCGATATAAGCTGCTATGTCTGCCCGCAATTTTGTTCACTTACACACACAGACAGACACACACACATCACTCCAAGAACCACTTTTACCCGTTCAGAGTAGTGAGATTCGTGGAGATCCGTCGAAATTCCGATTTCGAAATTTTGACCGATTACCTATCTTTCCTTCCCATACACGTTCGGTATGGTGCGAATATATCGGCACTAGTAATCCCACACAACGTTTCGACCATGAAGCTGACTTTGATAGGAAACTAGATATGATGTGACACTGTCTAGATTATCTAATAACTTTTAACTTCATGGAAATTTCTCCTTCTCTTAGAAATTAGCTTCATTCAGGAAGTTGTGCGGAACTACCCGTACCGACTAATCATTACATAACCACTTCCTGTATTGCTTTGACATCGATATCGAAATTAACAATTAACCGTCAGTCAATTCAAGGTGTAGAGTGTTTCTGTTGAAACATGTATATTCAGTTCTTTGTCTCTTCACTTTTTTAGTGTTATCTTCTAAAGAATTAGTTCAACGAAGAAATATTATAAGTTAAATTAGTAGAAAATGCTTCCCAACATCCCTATGACTGATGTGCAGGAATGTGCAATAATGTGGAGACCATATTTGTATGAGATGAGCCGATTTCATTGTACATTTCATGTACATTTTTGAAATATTGTCAACTGTAACTAACTGCTGACATTGAAATTATTTTTCATAAAAATTTTCATATTTTAATTAATGTTTGAGGAATTTTAATAAGTAGGTAAATTAAACGTGTAATGACTGTAATATCGTTATATTAACGCGTTGGGCAAATAAGATGATGCATTGTTCTATGAACACTAACATTGCTATGTATAGCAATATTAATATGAGTTAGGTTAATATGTTTTTGTACAAAATTTATACAGAATTTATATTTTATGATCATACCTCAGATTTCTTAACCGATTTCTTAGTGATCTTTATAATTTAAATCCGATTTGAGAACCCGATTCATTGTCGTTAGTGTGAACCTAACAATGTGTAATTTACGAAAGTAAAGTGGGTCAATACCACACATGTCTAATATCATCACATTTTATTTTTTTTATATACATGCTCAAATTATTCTATATGAACTTTATCAATGAATAACTAACTACATTTTATTATCTTATGTACATATGTATGAGAATTTGTTGTACATATAGTTATCAGAAGCAAAATTGAATTCATAATTGTTAAATAATTTATTTTCTGAAAATACTATCTAATAATTAATGTAAATTAACTTATTAATTTGAAATCACTCTGAAGGCACGTTTTCTAATGCAACAACGCCACCTTTAAGTTCAAAAAATTAAGTTGAATAATAAATTAGAATAACGATGAATAAAACGATTTTTTCTACACCTTTAATTAATGGTACCTATTACTCACTACCGTGAGTACTGGATTATCATTACTCACTACCGTAAGTAATGGATTTTTAGAAATTACTGCAATTAAATAACATTGATCGCATATTAAAGTTCAATACAAGATTTAACGAATTTAAAGTGACCGATCCAACTTATCTATATGATCTAAGTAAGATCTCGAAGTAACCCTAGGGAACCGGAGAGGATCACAAAATTTAACAAATTTGTAGTGACCAATCTAACTTATCTATATGATCTAAGATTTCGAAACAACCCGAAGAATCCCGACAATGACTGTATATGATCGCCCGCCATATTGTGCCACTTGTCAGTTTCGTTGCTTCATCGAGAAATCACAATTTGTATTTTGTATTAAAAAAAAGTGCAAAGTGTAGAAAAAGCATCGTACCTATTATATTCGCGCTTATGGCCATTACTCACTCAGATGAATTTTGCGCCATTCGCCTAGCGGCTCGTGGGCTCAAACCTTCGTGAGTATGGCTATCATAATCGCTCATATAATAATATACTATTATTATCTGCTTGAGTCGATAGAGCAAGATAGAAAATAAAAATATTTGCATTTCTTGTCTTGTAACGCATTCTCGACGAAATTTCTTGCAATTAATCAAGACTCTTGAAAATGAGCAATTAATAGATAATTATATTTTTCGAATTTTTTTTTTTGTAACTTAGAAAATGTATTTTCATGTACTGAGTATGCGCGTGTATAATACAAACTTGAATTTCCATACCTCAACTTTTGCAATTATGATACAAGAATTTCTTGAAGAAGTCTTAATTTTTTTGATTTTCAATGATTGTAAAGATGTCTTGAAACTCAAGAATCTCGTCAATTCCTAATCTAATCAGTTCAAGTTCTACATTCATCATTAATTTAATGTTCATATACCGTGCGTTTATTTTACCGTCGAACATAGCATGTGCAATGTTCGCAACTATAATAAACGAGTCAAATTCGTGGCAGTGGAGATTTGTATTGCTAAAGACCCATCCACGGACGTGGAGAGAGTGGGGATGTGCGACGAACGACTCCACACCATGATGACAATGTATTTTACTGACAAAAGGTATTGGCCTACATGCTATGTTCTATGATAAAATAAACGCACGGTATAGGTATTGTTTTAGTTCAATTATATGGGCACAGTTTATAGTAAAGATGCAAATGGCAATAGATTAATATTGATTGATACGATACGATCCGTTGCCAAATAATATGATGATAACGCCTTATCAGCCACAATACTAATTCATGCGTGCTAGCCTATCACAAGCCGTACCAAACATCAATTGCGGCAACAGATAACATATCTATGTTATTAATAGTTTACTTATTTGCACTATACAGGGCGTTTCCTAATTGGCAGAATCAGGCGGAATCACGCCAGGTAACACTGTAGTTCGTGCCAAAAGAAAACGAAAATCTTAATACCAAAATACCGAGGAAGTCTTCGTTTGGCCTCACGAGGTCCTTGAAGTTCCAGATTTGAAAGCACAAAAATTGCTGTAATTGC
>JARJEB010013679.1:0-11327 GCA_030264535.1 Liometoxenus newtonarum | reverse complement strand
CGACCACTGCGGAAAATAAACAAATACGCACACACAGCGGGCGCTGAAACCGAGTCTTGCATTATGTACGTTCAAGGTGTTATGAAACCTGGTAAAGTCAATCGCACATCCCGAAGTTAACAACACTTTTTTTAACATCACGTATATAGTTGCAATTGAACATCAAAGTATCATATTGCAATAAGCAATATAAGTATAAGCACAAATACAAGTAGCTAAACGAAAATACTTTTTTCTACGACCACTGCGGAAAATAAACAAATACGCACACACAGCGGGCGCTGAAACCGAGTCTTGCATTATGTACGTTCAAGGTGTTATGAAACCTGGTAAAGTCAATTGCACGTCCCGAAGTTAGCAATACTTTTTTAACATCACTTATAGTTACAGTTGAACATCAAAGTATCATATTGCAATAAGCAATATAAGTATAAGCATAAATACAAGTAGCTAAACGAAAATACTTTTTTTCGATGGCCACTACGGAAAATAAACAAATACGCACAAACAGCAGGTGCTGAAACCGAGTCTTGTATTATGTACTTTCAAGGTGTTTTGAAACCTGGTAAAGTCAATCGCACATCCCGAAGTTAACAACACCTTTTTTTAACATCACTTATAGTTACAATTGCACATCAAAGTATCATGTTGCAATAAGCAATTTTCCACTCTAGTTACGTAAACTATAATTCTTTCTGCCTGATTCTTATAGTTATTGGGACAGCAAATTTAATATATCAATTTCGGAATAAAATTATGTTGGATTTGTATTTTCCATTTATCTATTCATCCATTTTCCATTTATATGATATGTAGGTATCTATGCGTTTGATACTTGTTTGTGCATAAAAATATCCGACCTTTTCTAGTCCAGTGGATTTTATTCACTTTAGTGGACCGGTCAGCGCCGCTCGAGTCTCACATTCAGCTTCTGGGTATGGCCTTTGCGATTTGTAAACTTCTGGGCATAGTGCTTTCCAGTCTTTGCATACTTTGAAGATATGATTTTTTCTTCTTTGGACTTTCATATCATTTTTCCCAACGCGTGTTCCAGTTTTCCTTTCAGGTGCATATTTTCACAAACATTTTTTATTTCATCATTCTGTTATATCTCTAAACATTCCCAACATTCAATTTTCTTCTTTTAGTAGAATTTCTTATCGTTTTCTAGATTTTTGTGAAATCAATAAAGCAAAATATTTCTGTTTACATAAATATTAAATTTTTCTTGTATTAAAAAGAACCAAAGGAGTAGTTCCTTTAAAATTTATCTTCGTTAATCATTTTCCTCCAGTGTAATTTCCCTTACCGGCCTAAGTGGTTATTTCGCAATTAATAAGCGAATTGCAATTACACGTGATGGCTGTACCCATTTGGACGTTTAGTTAAATTTATGCCTACTAGTCATGACCGGCTATAATGGCCAGAAGTGGGTAATCGAATTAAAAAAAGCCGCGGCTCGACTCCCGCTTGGAAAATCCCAATCACAAACAGTGTCTGATGTATAAATACAGAGTGACTAAATAATTATGATATCAATTTGTTTATTTATTAACTACTCACGATCTACTTGATGATTTTTGATCACTCTGTATATTAATCGTACCTATATTTTAGCAGCGAGAACAGATTAAAATGTTTAATCAAAAACCCATGAAAATTTATTATTAAAATAAATGTTTGCAAAAACTTGAAACACTTTCATATTCATATTTCATTTGCCAATTATCACGAATCTGAACACTTCTACAGAGTTAAAAACTTAACAATATATTCGTAACGAAATAATGAATGACAAAAAAAATTTGCGAAAATTCGAAGTGTAATTGCATCTAAAACGAAATGGGAATTTAATTACATAAAATTCGCAAGAAAAGAATTTCTTATTTAGATCAACCGACAAGCAACAATTTATAATTTTTTTTTTACTTTCAGACTTATACCGAAGGTATAGTAGGGAAAGGTAGGTGATCAGGCCAAATATCGAAGTCGGGATGTCGACAGATCTCCAAGAATATGGATGACGCTGTGATATGTAAGACGGATCGGAGCTCAATTCAAGTCATGCATACCCATACCTGGGTGCTGCTGCGGAGATTTGTGTGTGTGTGCATGTGAAATTTTGATCGGAAAGTGGAAATGAGATTCATTATGCTTTGACATCGAAGCGATTGACTAGTACTGAACATGGTCGGAATGTTATGCAATGCAAATATAACGCACCGATTTTTTTTAAATTATTTGTTCCTTGTCTTGCTTTATACGCTTCTGGAGATATAAGTATCGCTGGCACATCCAATCAAATAAATCACAATTTAACACAATTTATTTCATATTTACTCAACCGATTGCTTCGAACTTGGTGAAGAAACAAGCTGCCTCCTTTTCCTATTTGCCAAACAAATCCGTGTCGTTCCTTCGAATTCGAATTTGAATTCGGAGAAATTTCAAGAAAGCTTTAAGGATTGAAGAAACATGCACGATCATTAACATAAGGTTGATTATTTACCATTAACCATTACATTTAACGACATGATATGTATCAACTTAAAATGTTTTCCTACTGCGTCCCCAAATCTGTAAAATAATTTTATTTTTCCAAGGAAAATTCATTAAAATTTGGTTGGTTTCTTAATTGAAATTTAATCGTTTTTTATCTGGTATTGCGATATTTTGTATCAGAAATTCTTTAACATTTTTCTTTTTCTGCATGAAATTTTTCTTGTAAAGGTCGGCTACCACAACCAAGATGTATAAAAACAGAAACCGCTGTTGCAAATATGCTGTGGAATGGTAACGAGTTTAGAGTGTAAGCTGTTTTTCCAACAAAATTCGAAATTTTTGCAGACTTGTGCTATGGCAGGAAATTTGCAAAGCCAGCAGCGATAAGTATGGAAATTTATGTACATAAATTAATGCACGGTATTAAAATATTATAAGTCTTAGGTCTGGTCCGGACTCTTCCCACCTCATTCCATTTCGATGTTGAAGCATTTTCCAATAAGGAAAAACAAATTGGAAAAGGTGTTATGTTAAAAGCGGAGAAAAGTGAATTAAATGTGGAAGTTTTTTTGCGGTTGCACTTAAAAGCACTTTGGACGACTAATGACAGTCGACAAGGATGTCAATGTGATTATTAAAAATTAATTTTTCTGTTATTAAAAGGAACTACAATTTTTTTTTCAATTCATAATAATTGTGGTTCTCTTAAAATTAAGTTTAGTATACAGGGTGTTTCCTAATTGGCGGAATCACGCCAGGTAACATTGTAGTTAGTGCCAAAAGAAAACGAAAATCTTAATAACAAAATGCCGAGGAAGTCTTCGTTTGGCCTCACGAGATCTTTGAAGTTCCAGATTTGAATGCACAAAAATTGATGTAATTGCATATTTTATGTACCAAATGGCTTCCATTTTGACTTATAATAAAGTTTATAAAGTTCATTGTATTCTTGATAAAATTAAAACATACTTTCAGGAAAAATATTAAATTCAAATCTAATATACACATGTCAACGTCACAATGACATCTTTGCACATTTTTGTGTTTACAATGGCAAATATATTTACATATCGGCGGCAAATTCAAAATTATTTGCGCAATGTTGTCACATCTATAAAACTTTCATTGTCCTCGTGAGGCCAAACGAAGACTTCCTCGGCATTTTGTTATTAAGATTTTCGTTTTCTTTTGGCACGAACTACAATGTTACCTGGCGTGATTCCGCTAATTAGAAAACACCTGGTAGAGGACACAGGGACGTAGCTATCATAGGGCAATTATCCCTCCGTTCGTAAATTGACGTTGCGAAAATTTTGAAAATTAAATCAAAATTTGCATTCCCGCATTGCTAACACAAAATTACTTAAACAATGAAGGGTTCCCTGTCCTGATTTTGCACCGGGGCCAATTTAACCTAGCTAAGCCACTAAGAGGACATCATTTGTTTTTCATTTCATGGCATAGTCAAATTCTAAAATTCGAATGATGTCTCTTCCGGATCAATTGAGCAATGCGATAAATTCATAAAGCTTTTGAATGTTTTCCTCGCTGTAATTAACTGCTTTGAATATAACTTTGTAGTCAACAAGAAACCCGGCTTATATACACGGGATTATTAATGTGTAAACATTCAGCATCAATATGTAATTAAACTTGCATATAAAACTTTACATGGAGCAACAGTTGAATAACACATTTACGTGATAGTCATAGAATTAACTCAATAAAGTATCAAAACTTTAATTACGTGGATTTAGGTACGCCAAGCTAATAAGTCTCATCCAACAAGATTGACTACTTTTTAAATAAAATTTACAAGGACTCTCCAAGCTAAATCTAGGTAACTAAAATAAGAAAATCGATCTCGTCTATTCTATATTGCCCAATCCTTAATAAAGTTTTAATGTTCATTCTCATTCATTTCACATAATCCTTTGTGATTATGATATTACACTATTTGGTTGATCGTTCTTATTCCACTATCCATTCCTTAACCTCAAGTCTAAACTCAATCCCGAACTAGTCTAACCTTTGTTCGAAATCCTTACTACACTTACTTGCACTGCTGAATCCTAAATCTAAATCATCTTGAATCGGTGCAAAGAGTCGTGTTGCCTGGATCTCCTCACAATAAAATACTTAGCAACCAGAACTAGCTCCTGTGTTCGAGCTGAGACTTATCAAAAGCGAAGGATTTGATGGTGACTATCAAATTAGAATTACAATAAATTGACACTTTAACATCGTACCGCACAGTACGCTTTATACCTTTATTACGTTCACATTCTATATTCGGCTTAATCTTCATTTCCTGATTGCATAACGGTTCCGAACGACAATTCTTTCATCAGTATTCTATCGCTAGCGTCGATCTAATATTTTCCGGTTAGGAAAATACGTTGTTGCGGAACTTTAACCAAACGCGTCATAATTATTGTTGTGTTGGGTTTTCTTTTCATCTACAATTTACACGAATATATTCTTTTAGACAACGATACGTTAAGTTCAATCAAAGTAGGATTGAAACGTTCAATACCAATATGCGCTTCATTCATAAACTTCATTTAGAAGGTTTTCGCAAGATTTTTTTGCATTCATCTTTTTTTCATCTCATTGTGACATTTTGAATTGACAGGAAATGATTCTTCATTACTTATTAGCACCCAAGATCATCACTGGCGTAACCAGGAGGGGGCTCTCGCCCTCCAGCCTTCGCTCTACTGTTTGGATTAAGAAAATTATATGTAATTTTGGGTTCCATCTCCCTTCAGCACCCCCCACAACCCCGTCAGCCCCACCCGTCCCTCAATGACGGTCTGATTACGCTAATGAAGATCACTATTGGTGCAACTTTATTTTATTTACTAAGAGATCGGAAGGAAAAGTTTAATCTAAATTATTTAAAAAAAAAATCGGTGCGTTAAATTCGCACCGCACCACTTCCCGTAAAGTAATTTAGATCGGAAAGTCCACGAATGTTGATCTTTCTTTTAGGTTTTTATGTAACCAGGAGGGGGGCCTCGCCCTCGAGCCCTCGCTCTACTGTTTGGATTAAGAAAATTATATGTAATTTTGGGTTCCATCTCCCTTCAGCACCCCGCACAACCCCGTCAGCCCCACCCGTCCCTCAATGACGGTCTGATTACGCTAATGAAGATCACTATTGGTGCAACTTTATTTTATTTACTAAGAGATCGGAAGGAAAAGATTAATCTAAATTATTTTTAAAAAAATCGGTGCGTTAAATTCGCGCCGCACCACTTCCCGTAAAGTAATTTAGATCGGAAAGTCCACGAATGTTGATCTTTCCTTTAGGTTTTTATGTGGTCGGAAAGTAATAAAATAGTTTTAAATAATTATTTGGTATTTGAATGCTGGTTTTGCTTTTGGTTCATGTATAACTAACTATAACATAAATTAACTCTCAGATTATCAAACGGTTGTGCCGATGTAGCTATTGATTTTTTTAATTTACATTTAAAATATTCCGTTGCCGTTCTCTGTCTACCTTTCAATCTTTTTTTTTGAGCTCGTTATATGTGAGTCTCTCACGCTTCTTCCTAAAACAGATTATTATTCATGGTAAAGTGAAATATTTTCCACTCAGGTGAATATATTGACTTTTCCGACAGGTATGAACCGCCCCCACCTAACCTATACCACCATCCATTACATTATATTACATAACACACATTCTATGCATAAATGAACTTTAATTCTCGCTCGGGCCTTCTATGCATACAAACAACTCAAACATAAAGAAGTGCTACAACTAAAAAGTACAAAATATACAACAACGAAATAGTAAATACAAAAAGTTTGTTAACCTCTTGCATGAACAACGAACAACCCCTTGTTGCTGGGTTGCTGCATATTTCCTGTTGTTATTCCTCCTAGTCATTCGTAGCCAATCGAAACACAATTGCCGCATTAAATGTGTAATAAAGTTTGTCTTCGTACGTTTGTAGTTGTGTGCGTGTTATTTAAATAAATTAAATACCACCTACGGTTACAGTATCGTATTCTGAGTGCACAGCACGCACGGGCACGAAAATAAGGTTTGTTTGTTATCCAGTAAGGTTCAGTGTAGTGCTGGATTATTTAGTGCTGGCATGGACGGACAGTGCAACGTAGTGCAAGTACTGGATACTATAACAAAGGTCTAGTGTAAGAGTGTAACCAATTACACCAGAGTAACATATTTCTAATTTGACGTTTGCAAGTTTCCATTTTGCTTTGCACTTCATCTTAAAATTTAAAAATTTCAAATAAAAGAGTTGAAAAATATTAAGGGTGTTTCCATAATAAAACAAACACCCTGTACATTAAAAATATGTTTTAGTTATATTATAGTTTGCTTAAATACAGGAAATTGTTATTTGAAATTCTTAACGGTCACAAAAATATTTCGACATATGGCAAAGTCAAAGTGTGAACTCAGCATAACATTTTCATGAAAGTACACAAAAAAATTAATTTATCTCTTAAATTTGAAGAGATATCAATTTTTTTCTTGGCATAAGTTGTTTGGAATTATAAAATCTAGCGATTATATATAGGGTGCACCATTAAAAAATTACATATTACGTAATAATTTAACCAATTTCGTAACTTTTTTGTTTAGTGTAAGAAATTATCGGCTATAAAATGGAACAAAACTTATTTAAAAAATACACAAAACATAACCTAGATTTCTTAAAAATGTAAATTTTGTTTATATTCGTCATATATATATATATATATATGCGTCATAATTGCACTAGCCTGCACCTCCTTTCGAGTAAGTGTAGCGAGTGCGACCCGGAACGGTCCGGAACTGAGTAACAAACTACGCTGGCTGTTCTTTTGTACAACAAACGCGTTACTGTCTGTCCGTGCAGTTCAGGACGCACTAGAACTGACTAACAAACAGACCTATTTTAGAAATGAGTGCAGCGCTAACGCTAGTAGACCACGTCACTATAATGTAACTGTGTCAAACAGACGTGAAACGTTTGCCCGTTAAGGCGAGTAATAACACGGATGGCTGGCACTGCAATTGTTGTATGTTTAGTTAGGGGTTGAGGGACAATAGTAACAAGTAACACGAGAAACGTGCAATGAAGCAACAGTTTCGTGGTTGTACCTCGGATTTTACCTAAAGGCCACGATTCCATAATAAATGACATTCATTGAAAAAACTTAATTACAATGTAGACACTCGAAAATTACATTAGATAGATAATAATAATAGTAATTTTCGGGTATTTTGTTTAATGATATCATGAATTCAATAATATATGCTCAGGTTGATCATTTTTTATAGGATTAACGTAAATTCCCTAGTATTCTATTATACAAACCAAGAAAATACCATTACTCATTAACAATTTTTAGTTTCAATAAAATCCGGGACATTTCTTTCGGGATATTTGGGACAGTTTTGGAACATCAAGCTACACTTTCGGGAAGCATGAACAAGTTGTATTTTCAATAAAACCCGGGACATTTTCGAGACATTTTTAAAGTATTTCGGGACATTTTCAGTATTCATGAACAAGTTTTATTTTCAATAAAGTCCAAGTCATTTTTGGAAAATTTTGGGACATTTGGGAGATTTTTGGAACATCTTGGTACATTTTCAAGACTTTATTAGGACTATTTTGGGATATCTTCTATTTTCAATAAAACCCGGGACATTTTCGAGACATTTTTAAAGTATCTCCGGACATTTTCAGTATTCATGAACAAGTTTTATTTTCAATAAAGTCCAAGTCATTTTCGGGAAATTTTGGGATATTTGGGAGATTTTTGGAACATCTTGTGGCATTTTCAAGACTTTATTAGGACTATTTTGGGATATCTTCTATTTTCAATAAAACCCGGGACATTTTCGAGACATTTTTAAAGTATCTCGGGACATTTTCAGGATTCATGAACAAGTTTTATTTTCAATAAAGTTCAAGTCATTTTCGGGAAATTTTGGGACATTTGGGAGATTTTTGGAACATCTTGGGACAATTTCAAGACTTTATTAGGACTATTTTGGGATATCTTCTATTTTCAATAAAACCCGGGACATTTTTTGGGATATTCTGGGTTTCCTTTTTGGAATATTTTGGACATTTTTAAAGAATCTGGTGACCTTGTCTGGAGTCCTGATCAACTTTTCTTTTCAATAAAGTCCAGGTAATTTTAGGGACATTTTTAAGAGATTTGGGAGACTTTTGGAACATCTTGGAACATTTTCGGGACTTTATTCGTACTATTTTGGGATATTTTCGGAGCTCATGAACAAGTTCTAAAGTTCTATTTTCAATAAAATAAGGGACATTTTCGAGACATTTTTGGAGTTTCATTTTAGGGATCTTTGGGATATTTTTGAAGAATCTGTGGACATTTTTAGGATTCCTGAACCCGGTTTATTTTCAATGAAGTTCAGGTCATCTTTGGGACATTTTTAGAACATTTCGGAGATTTTTGAAATATTTTGGGACATTTTCGGGACTTTATTGGTGTTATTTTGGGTTATTTTCGGGGCTCATGAACAAGTTCTAAAGTTCTATTTTCAATAAAATCCGGGACATTATCGAGACATTTTTCAGTTTCTTTTTAGGGATCTTTGGGATATTTTTGAAGAATCTGGGGACATTTTTAGGACTCCTGAACCCGGTTTATTTTCAATGAAGTACAGGTCATCTTTGGGACATTTTTAGGACATTTCGGAGATTTTTGGGATATCTTGGGACATTTTCGGCACTTTATCTTGACTATTTTGAGATATTTTCGGGACTCATGAACAAGTTCTATTTTCAATAAAATCCGGGACATTTTCAAGACATTTTGGGGTTTCTTTTTAGGGATCTTTGGGATATTTTTGAAGAATCTGGCGACATTTTCAGAACTCATGAACAAGTTTCATTTTCAATAAAGTCCAGATGATTTTCGGGACATTTTAAGGACATTTGGGAGATTTTTGAAATGTCTTGGGACATTTTCGGGGCATTATTGGGTACTATTTACGGACATTTTCCGGGATATTTCTAGGGACATCTATCTATCGGAACATTTTATTTAATGTATACCACGCACTATCAGAGTCCAGGAAAAATGGTCAACTTATACAAAGTAACTAAATTGATGTAATATAATTAAAAATGAATTAAAACTTACCGAGTAATCAGTAGACGCATCATAATCTTCAATCTCCATTATTATTTATATTTGCTGTTTCTGTAGATGTGTATTTATCAATTGAAGTGTCGTTCATTAATCCATTGCGAAGAAAAATTCTGGAAATTATCAAAATACATAATGAATGAAAAATTAAATAAAATTTTACTTGCAAAGTTTGAAATAATATAATTTTTAATTATAAATGTTTGTTTTACTCAATAATACAAGAATTAACAATTTGTGTAATTATTTATTTATTTTATTGATTGCTCGTGAAAATCTAGTTTGTAAACAAAATTGATCTATTTTTGTTCATTATTTTAAGGGTGTTTGCTTTGTTCGTCAACAAATTAAATATAATTTCATGTAATAATCAACTTGACGAATTAAAATAATAAAATTGTTTTAATAATTTTTCTTCTTACAAGTTCGTTTTTGAAAGCTATAAATTAATTTTCAGAATTGTGTTCGTAATATTCAAATTATATGAAAATTTAATAATTTATTATAATTACATTAATTATTTAAAAATATCCAATGGGAAATAAGAGTATAATTTCAAAAAGATTAAATTTATTAATTATTTACTTGTTGTAGTCCTTGTTGGTTGTCGTTGGTGAAAATGTTCAAAACTTTTACTATTTACGAATTTCAAGATTCCGGCAAAATATAACGAACGCGAAATATGCAAGTGAAAACGTCTTGTTAGGGTTGGTTTTAGGTACGATGCGAACACTGGCGCGGCCGCAACACAACTACCACTTTGATAAACGAATAGGACTTTCTAATACTCCAGGGCGCAAACGTCCGCAAACGTCCGATGCTTTCCAATCATCAATTTCGAATCGTAGTTGTAGTTCATACAAAATTGGTAATATTTTCGCACTAGCACTCAACTAGTACTCGGAACAAAATTGATTATGCAAACCTTCTTCCTGCTTAGGTATAATTTTGTTGAAGTTTTTCATAGAAATCCACAACATTGTGAAATGGTTTAAAGGTTTAAACTAGAAAGTGTTTGGTAAACCGTGTTTCCCGTCTATCAATGTTGAGAGAACACCGTTCAAATATAACATGGGTAGTAATTTACAATATCCAATAATATTGACTATGATGATGTGGAGGCGCCGGGCACTATAGTCTTTGCGCACCTTAAATGCGCGTTAGTGTTTTCTACCAGATTTCAGTTCTAAATTTGTAGCAAAATATCAATACGTGATTTTTATTGACAGATTTATCCAGGTATTACAAACTCTTCTTTATGAAAATATAAATGAAAATTGAAGTCTGTGGTAAGTACTAAAATTTTTTTTGTTTAATGTTTTATTGTTCATCTAACCCGTATTCCACTGACGATAAATAGAAAAATCGGTGCTTTAAATTCGCAGGGCACAACTTTCCGACCATATAGCGTATGATTTCGTAGAAATCGTCTATCGTAAACCTAATTTTGATCGGAAAGTGGATATTGCACAGTAATTTAGTGATATCAAAACGTAATCAATCATATTTCCACTTTCCGATCAAAATTACTTTTACAATCGACGATTTCTACGAAATCATACTGTATACGGTCGGAAAAAATTAAGAAGGATATGAATTAAAACGAAAATAGACTTAGCAGTCCCAGAATTCAATTTAAATCCACTAAAATATAAATATAAACTCAG
>JARJEB010013678.1:0-11512 GCA_030264535.1 Liometoxenus newtonarum | reverse complement strand
CCGTCGAATAAACGAAATAAATGAACAAAGTATCGGCAACGTAGGTAGCCAATATTTCCAAATCTAGTTAAATAAGTTCCTGCCTATTGGGTTATACTCTTCTATTTTATGCAGGGGGCAGCAGAACTATTGAAGGTCAAAAAGGGGGGCGCGAAATACGAAAGTTTGAGAAGCACTGGCATAGTGCATTGGGATTGCAGCATTATAAATTAGAGTTGAACATTACTTTGCTGTTTTGCGTTGGTTGCCTCTTGCCTTGCCTTAAAACTTCATTCTTGCTTTAAATTAAAACACACACCGCATTTATTAATCACCATCCACAAAGACTTAATTGAATATTAAATAAACTGAGTTCGAGTTCTACTCGAAAATTAACTTCTCTATTTATATGAATTTGTTTGTTGTGTTTATTTGTTCCGTCCAGTATATGCTTGTGTCGTAATATCATTTTAATTGCAAATGTGCAGTAAATTTACGAAGCAACAACAAACTTGCGTATATGCAAACATTAAAATAGATCAGGGGTCTGCAGACCGCGGCTCTTTGCATAGACATCAACTCGAACATCGCAAAGCTTTCAAAAGCGTTGCTCAAGGTCATCGTTTTAACTAAGTTGGCTCTCCGATAACTTCGTTATCACGTCTCTTTTACAACTTGGCACTTCTCACTAGAAAGTCTGCCGACCCCTGGTGTAGATGATAGACCAGCGCATATCGCCCAAGCCGTTTAAGATACAAAATAATGTTTGGTTTGAAGTAAAAGTTTCTACGTTTCTTGTTTTCTATAAAATGGCGTTAGAAGTTACATGCTAACCCTCATCACGTTCTAGATACAGGGTGTTATTTTGTTTTTTCAATGAAACACCCTGTATTTTATGAACAGTATAGATATATATTTTTGCTCGACGACTTAATAGTAATGGGATAGGAACGCATTTGTAATCGATGCGATTTATGCGAAAAACGAACCTCTCCATGAAGATCGTTGAAAGGATTATTTCGATTTTGCATATTGTACCCGGGAATTGGCTCAATTGGTTCAATGTTCAATCTCCACGAATGACGTATAGGGATACAGATAGATTTAAATTTTAAATTTAACAGAAATGAATCGTTTCAACCGGAAGCAGAGCATCAACTGTTGAAAAATAAAACTTTTGTGTACTTTTTTTTGTAAATACGGACATTTTATTATTTATTGCATGATGTGTCAAAGTGAAAGTGTTTTTGAAAGATTCATTTCTGGTTTTTCTCATTTTTCATCCAAAATATATTTTTACCAAAGTCCAAAACCAAAGTTGATATAAGTAATACCGTTGGCTGAATAATAGAAGACGACTGGCAAGTATACGGACGTAAGTGAAGCTCCAATGTACCTAGACTCGGTAGAGTGCACTCCCTGAAACCTACCTAGACTTTTTGAGTATGAGTAAATACCTGGCGGAGGTCAACTGTAATACTTACTTAGGTACCTACATAAATTCGCTCTCTCGATATATCTTTAAATGCATGTTATAAACGTTGTTTACTGTAGCTCTTTAATTAATCAATTACGATCACATAATTAATTTATGCCACCCTCGCATATTTCGCATTCGCACCAAAGAGCTGGTGTCGAGTGTCACCCACTTCCGACTGTTTCGGTCGGTTGCAGAATCGCTTCCGAGATGGATCTATCTCTCTGGGTTCTTGATATATTCCTCATATTCCTCTACCTACACACACACAAGTAGAGTACACTAACACTAATACATTCCACTTTTCGTAATGTTCTCTTCGTGTGGTGCTGAGTGCAGATATCGCAACTTGCAACGCCTGGTTGTGGTTCTGGTTCTCGTTCATCTCATGTAACAATACAGCGAAGAGCCGTACAACGCCTGAAGGCAATGCTTCCTTCGTCCAACCGCCAACCAACATCCCATATTTCATGCACATATTAGGACTAGGTACGTCGCATATAACCATGTTGATGCAAACAGCTTACTATTCGGGTGTACTAGTCTATCTATGGGAGCTGAAAGGGATCGGATGATTCGGTTAGGTGGGTTCTAATGATGATAGCTGTATTCAATACCCACTAGTAGACGACCATCCAGTTATTCAGTCTGCACTCTGCTTGCACCATTAGGATGCAAGGATGCAGGAAAATAGTTAACTAAATGTAAATTGTAAAATTCCACCGTCCCGTCTAGTCTAGATAATATATTGATAAACACGTAACGTTACTGCGTCGATTATATATGTCAATAATGACAAAAACAATTCTGCTGGTGTTCCGAGTCATCGTAAATTCCAAATATTTCTATATTTTTAGGAAATTCATTTTCATCACAAGTTTTAATATTCAATGCGACTAGTTTCGTGACGTCCAGTCATGCACTACAAGAACCATGTACTTCTTAATCTACTTAATCCACATATAATCCACTTAATCCACATCATCATATGAAAAGCAGTTAGTCTACTTTTCAATTTATGTTGATCTGCTTTTCCTGAGAATTAAAGATTAAAGAACACATACCAACTTCCACCCATTCACCTCTCATGTTAAATAGCCATCTGTAGGTGGCGTTCGAACCGGCTCATTTCCGAAACTAGTTGCATTGAATATTAAAACTTGTGATGCCAAGTATTTCAACCAATCAATAGAAGAAATGAGCCGGTTCGAACGCCACCTGCAGATGTTGTTGCTTTAACATGGTAGATGGATGGCTGGAAGGTGGCATGTATTTCTTAATCCACATATAATCCACTTAATCCACATCATCCACATGAAAAGCAGTTTTTCTGGTTTTCAATTTCAATTTCTGTTCATCTGATATATCGGAGCTGTTCACCTGGTTTTCAGTTTCTGTTCATCTGTTTTTCATGTGGATTAAGTGGATTATATGTGGATTACGTGGATTAAGAAACTCATAAGTACCACCTTCTAGCCATCCACCTGACATGTTAAATCTCCATCTGTATGTGGCTTCAGAACCCGGTCATTTCCTCTACTCCAATCCTTGTTATTTTAATCCTCTTCGATCGAAATTCATTTTATTAAATTAAATATATAAAATTTTGTATTCGTATCTATGTCCCCTTGTACGCATTATTGAAACATCGTCGACTTCATATAAAAACTATAAAAATAAGAAATGGAAGTAATGCATTTCTGATCGTCCATTTAAGTGGCGATAAAGTCTTTATGTCCTTTCTGCTACTTTCATCGGTTTTTCCTACGTAAAACGTGAACGAGCATGATACCACATCGCACTTTTGTGTTGTTCTTGTCTATTGTCATCCAGTCTGTTCCGACAATAATGCCTCGTACAGACAAGCCAGACGTAGACCCAGTGGTAAATATTATCTGGCAGGCTTTTAAGATAAACTTGCCTGTCCTATATTCATAAATGTTCATGTTACATACACTTTACAGGAGTATAACCGATTATGCTTTTATGTATTGACCAGAAAATACGACGTTATCAGCTAGGCCGTTGGGCTAATAGAAAGTCTTTCACTTCCGTTTAGTTGATGTCCTTTCATCTTTTTGAATAACTTGTTCCGTTGGCTGTTAGTATTTTACCGATCGATTATGTCTGATGTCACTTTTACTGATCTCTTGAGAGGTTTTGTTAATAACCTTTGGAATTTTTATAATATTTTAAGAGTTTTCCCTTTCAATGTTGTTCGTTCTTATACGTATAAATGTTCGTCCTTTAAATAAATGTAAGTCCTTTGAAAATGTTTCATCATCCAAGTTCGTTCCGTCTTTTTTGTGAAATTCGCCATTATCATATTCGTTTACCTGCCAAGCACAGTTGGAAATTTGCAGCTCAAATGTTTCTTGTTGAAACTGTTGAAGCGTCTTCCTTTGTTGCATGTAGTGCACGCAGTTACAAACCCCCCAGAGGCTCCAGAAGGGTAGTTTTTATGCTAGTATTTAAATGAAGAAGAAAATAATACTTCGTCGCGTTTGGAATGTAGTGAATGCGACTTGAGATGATTCATTCAACCCTACTCCTGCTGGATCTGAATGTCATAGGGACGAAAAGGGACTAGCTATACTATAAGCTAGCTGGAATTGACTACGACTACGGCAGAGTGCGAGTGTTCTTCTTGTAATATCAGAAGGCATAACTCATCACCAACCAGAAAGATGAATATGTTACGGAAATGAAACGGGATGGGGAAACGACGAGTGCGGCTCGATGACTGAATCGAATTGGGGATATGAACAAAAGGAACACAATGGAACGACAACAATGCAACTTAATCCGTTACGAAATGCAATAACGACGTCATCGATAATTTTCTAGAACCCATTGTACTTGTACTAACTTAACAGTTCCATTACAATTACCACTCGAGTGTTCAATATTAGCAAATTATTCTGACAATTTCCTAAAAAAATTCCTAAAAAAAAAATTTGAAAATATTTGTGAAGCCTGGTAACGTAAAGTCGGAATGGAAGAAAGATTGAAAGACATCTAGTCTCTTTTCTTAATAAGCTTTTATAGCTTTATTGTGGATTGGGAGTCAATTGCTTACAACGGGACAAACGCGCAGGAAAGAAATAAACAATGAATGGGCAAACAATCGTAAAAAGTTAGTTTTTATTGTGTCGTAAAACGCGGCAACACTATGAATGCGTTAAGTGCTGTGCGATTCTCGTTTCGATAAAATTTATTTTTCTGTGGACTGCCCCACCAAACCGACTAAAAATAGAAAATTGAGTTTGCCGAAATAGCAACTTGAGTTCGAGATCAAAACATTTTCAATTGCTGTCGAGAATTTTAAGGAAAAAATTATGCGTCGAGAATTTGATTTCTTCTTAAAAACGGTCGTCAGCTACCAAATCTTCGAAATCTTTCAAATTTTTTGAACTGGAGATATTGTATATTAATATTGTTCGTTGACCTTCATATTTTTGAGGTTATATTCAATTGTTTTCGCATTGCAAACAATTAAACAAATAATTGGTTTCAAATTTATTAGTTTTTAGGTAAGAATCTATCGAAAAGCACCAATTAATATCGATTAACGTTCAAGGAAGAATAAAGGAATTCGATTAACATTCCACGAATATCAGGAAGGAGGAAATCTGGGAATAAAATTGGGCTAGCTCAATACACAGCGCTTCGCCAAAGGTCGGATTTGATTTGGATTTGAAGGTGAAAACGGGTATCAATCCGAGAAACTCAAATTAAGAATAGTGAAAACAAAATTTGAAGTATTGAAAGTCTCAGCGTTAAAAAGGAAGTGATATGTTGAAAACGCATAGGAAAAATAATTTAAAAAAAAGGGGAACACGCGATAATCCAGCTGAAGCAGACTCCTTGAGTCTTCACTAATCCTCAAGACAAGAGGAGTGTCTTGTTTCTTCCAAAACATATTTTATCCATTTTAGTTTAAGTGTTTCTTTTTTGTTTTGGTTAGTATATTTTTTTTTCATTTTAAATATGAAAACTACTGTTTCAATTCTTTGAAATTGAAATTTCATCCTTCAATTTTCCCTGTAGTTCAATAAATTAAAACTGCTGGCACCGATGGTAACGTAAATCGGGTAAATGGCAACTCTGCAACTGGTATTGAGGGACCAGTCACTATACCACCTATACCTACATGGAGCTGAATGAAATTCAACCGAGTGCACGACTAATTGACACCCTGATTGATTCGGAAGCTTCCCCAAAGGTCCCTTTATCTTTGCGTTCCATGCACATCTATACACAACCCTCTTGCCCTTGCCCTCGGCGTCTGCCACTTTTACGAGGCCGTTTCCATGCTTCATGCGCGCTTATTTCTATCTCTAATTCGAACGATTATTTTTATTAAACATTTCAACAATGGGCACACTAATGCGCTTAATTGCGATTCCGAAACTTGTTTTAATTAAAATTACAATTTTATTCGAATTCAAATGTGATTTTCGTTCGAATACAAACAAATTAACTAACAAGTCAAAAAAGTTAAATATTTGAATAATTAATTATTGAATGGAAAATTATTTATGCAAACTCTGAAGAGATTTTAATTTCGTAAACATAAAAACAAGAAAGTCGACGAATATAATAACTTTCCTCGATGTTTTTTTGTTTTTCTGCCTAGAGACGTTTTGCATTTCGCTATTTGTTTTTTGTGGCTTCTAAAATTTAGCATTTTATTTTCATTTATGCAAACTAAGCTGATCTGGAATTCGAGTATTTAGGAAAGTCGCAATTATGCGGTTGCGACGAATAAAAGTTACAACTTGAAGTTATAAATTGAAATGTACTGTATATAAAACTTAATTAAAACTTAATTTGCATTATTCCAACTTTCAACTCGTTCCTTTAAATTGTTCTTTTTCTATACAAATTTACAATTGTCTACTATTTTTCATATACAATGTGATCGTAAATAATCAAATGTGCAGTTCAAATCATAATTTTTACTTGGCGGGAAATTTCGAAAGATTTGTTGTATTTTTATTCTTTTTATGCATCAGCAGGTGCTACTTTCAACTCATATTTTTCAACAATGTGATCGTAAATGATTAAATTTACCGTTCAAATCATAATTTTTACTTGGCGGGAAATTTGAATCGTCGATCTTTTACAAATGCGAAAGATTTGTTGTATTTTTATTCTTTTTATGCATCAGCAGGTGCTACTTTCAACTCATATTTTTCAACAATGTGATCCTTGGCGGGAAATTTGAATCGTCGATCTTTTACAAATGCGAAAGATTTGTTTTATTTTTATTCATTTTATGTATCAGCAGGTGGTGCATCTGCATTTACATGCTATTTTCCTTCATATATCGAAAATATTAATTATTTCGTGCTACGCATATAACAGTCGAAGTCGAAAGTAATAATGAATGCGAAAAACTCACTGCGTGAAAAATAGACTATAAAGTTTGGAGTACGAGTACGGATCGAAACCACGAGCGAAAATTAAAATACGCTAGGGGAAAATAAAGAATGATAATCTGATTAAAACGAAATCCACGTGTCCGTGGAGTGATGGATGCGATGCCGAACGAAACGAGGAAGCTGCACGAGACTTCAACTTTATACCTAGTAATGGAACGTAAAATGTGAATTTACTCTTCAGCAGAATTTCATTTAGCAAAAAAAAAAACGCTGTACATAAGTATATATTAATCAACTTCTCCAGGGCCGGATCAAGCCGCTTTCCGAAAGGGCTCCCTGTGGGCCGCTTCTATGGCATGATTTAATTTTTTTTAATAATTAAAGGTTCGCTGTTTCGTAAAGCCCCAGGGCCGATTTGATAGTTCAATCCGGTCCTGAACATTTCTTTAAAGAGTAGTAGTAATTGAACTTATTTTTTCTTGAAATAATATTTTAAATCCATCATTTAAATACATATAAACGAAAAGTCATCAAATATGCTTATTGTGTTCTATTCCTGATCTTAGAAACGATCTATTTATTGACTATCCATCCATCTATGCTATGCAGTTGTGAATGCAATTTAAATACAATCCCGATGGAAATTCAAATCGATCGATGCAACGGACGTCTATAGTGTCTCGCAATTTTCTTTCCTCCACAACTCCACATACCTATCCTATCCATATATGCGACCCGACGTGTTCGGTCTTGTTTTTTAGCTTCGACATTCACGCTCTCCGTCTGAAATTGCTTTGGGAATACCTACTTCTTGGCAGGGCCGTCGCCAGACTGGAACGCGCCGCGCCTTGAGGCAAAATACTAAATCGCATCCTGAGGCAAAACATTCAATAGCGCCTCTTGTCATCTGATGTCACAGGTTTCTTCCATACATGGATAGAACATACACGAGAGAGAATTGAAAATTGTATATCATGTGCGCTCACTTCCTTCGAAGAATACTGTCATGCGCAGTCCACTCGTTTCATCTTGACGGTTAATTTAACATTTAATGAAAATTAAAAATTAATACTAATAATAATAAACAATAAGCTTACTCTGTGATTATTGTTTTTAGTCCAGATTATTGTATATTTTATATTATTACAGATTTTTTTTGGAATAGAAGAAGATGAGTGAATATAAATAGTAAAGCTGTCAGTGTCCATGTAGCAGTGTCCATGTAACTATCTCCTGGAAATTCTTTTCGCAGAAAATCATAATAGAACTGATACATTAAATATTTAGACGTTTGACATTTGGTTTACAAATAATGATGTTATGTGTACAGGTCGAGGTGCGCATGTCCATATCCCCCCAATGAAAATGGAAATATTTCTCTATGCGTCGATCTGACCTTCCACAATGTCACACATTGGGAGGATAGTGCTATGCCCTGTCCATGTATATTTATATGGTTTCTTCCTTCGTATCGATCAAATTCAAAAACATAAATTATTATGTCGTTGTTTGGTTGCCATGCACCCTGAGGCAGAATGCCTCAATGCTTCACCCTGGCGACGGTACTGTGCTTCTTGATATACTCAACATTTAAAATACAATAGCAAATGTAACATAATGTAATTTCGCTTGAAATATTGTCCCGCCGTCTCCTTATACATTCTTCCAGTCTGTGAATATTTCTAAGTAAAGGAAAACGTCACTTGATATTGCAGTCCCGCCACTGCTGGCCAGTGTTGGATAAGGTATTCAAAATTGCCTGGGATGTTTGGGTTTCTTGAATTTCGGGACCCCCTAGTGGTTTCTGCACTGAAGTCTGAAGTCAGGAATTGTCACTTTTTCACTAATAGTAATAAATGTTCCAACTTCTCTCGGAATTCTATTCCTACAATTTTCATTATAGATTTTCCTGTATCTTTCTTTTCAGATACAGCTACAGCTACACGTACCATTTATTTAAATTTATTTAATCCTTTGCGATCTGATATTCATTTCTTTTTAACTTTGTTTCCTTTTTTCCTCGATGTTAGTTCAGTTATATTAAGTAATTTTGTTAAAAGGAAAATGCTCAAACTTAATAAAATATTGCCCAATTGATGTCAATTAAGGAATTAAGTCTTCGGGAAGGTCTAAGATGCGTGTGGTTAACAAACAGCGACCGCACGGGCACTTTGGAAACATTGTAGTGGAGAAACTCCTGTGTCCTGGGCCTATATGGGGAAGCTGGAGGAACTGTCTGCGAAGTTTGGATGAACAGTACCAGACGCTAATACACGACTTGATGTTTGCAGGAAGTGACGTTTTGCGATTAGTGCACACATATCACATACAAACTGAAATTGTTTTTTTCATTATTTCAGAACAGGGCCGTATTCATTTCTCGGGTAATTATTATAAATCGCAATGAGAGATAGAGTTCCACAAAAGTCTGTTGAATTTAAGCAGGATAAAGGTGACCATTGTTTTCTATAGTTTTCCCTCGTTTTCCACCCGAATCCATTTCCATCTAACCTTCTATTCCATTATTCTATTTTGTGCTTTTGTGTCTGACTGAAGCAATGACCATTCTTTATATCAAGAATTCAATAACGTGCAGCAATTGAATGGACATTGGCATTGCAGCTTCTTTTTCTTCTTTTTTTTTTCATTTTCTTCCTTTTATTACTGGAGTAGGTGTATACTTTACTACTTTTCCATGAACATGCGATGATAGTATTTGAAAGCATATAATACTTATTTCCACCATATATAAATCAATAAATCCAATTAAGTAAAAATCCAGCCGAAAAAAGTAACACAGAATCGATATTTGCTCTTTTTTCGTTAAAATTTTCATCCGTTTCTTATTCGTTGCTTCTTCATAGTGAATATGTGTACAAAGGAATTTAATTCCTTCAATAGCAATTTACAGGGCATTTTCAACCTCTTTTCAAGTTTTTTCGAGTCGTCACTGAAAAAGACCTACAAAAAATCTTCGTTTCTTCCTTTATGATCACATTTTTTCGTTTTCCGTCTTTTCGTACGGCTTACGGCGTTCCTCAATTTCATTTCAAGGATATGAAAAGTTCATAAAGAAGGGG
Source organism: Liometoxenus newtonarum (assembly GCA_030264535.1). NCBI lineage: Eukaryota > Metazoa > Arthropoda > Insecta > Coleoptera > Staphylinidae > Liometoxenus > Liometoxenus newtonarum. Next base: position 1,589 of record JARJEB010013678.1, on the reverse strand, counting down.
GAATCTTGAGGAATAATAAAATATTTTTACGACGCCCTTTTTGGCACCTTACCTGTACCGGCCGAGTCGAGGGGGTGACCTCATTCAGTCATTCATTCATTCACTCAGCCGAATAAAAGAATGTGGAATGGAGAATCTGGCTGGCGGGAAGAATGACATTTTTTTTTTGTTTTCCTTAGAGCTTTCAAGCAAAAACTTTTTATGGTTTCTTTGAATATCTGAATACTTCATTAGTAAAAGCAAATAATTAGAGTATTTTAATTTGAAGCGACGTTTTTATTTCTTTGAACATGAACACGAACATAATTTTTCCTTGTAACTCAATTTAATTTTCTGTTTTTTCTTTTTAGGTAAGTGTTTCATTTTCACCTTCACCGCCGTCACTTAATTAGGAGTACATTAAAGTACCTACTGATTCTTAATCAAGGTAAAACTGGTTTTTAAATAATAAATTTATATGTTAACACACCAAACTTAAAACGCTTTATAATTAGGAATTCCAAAAGTGTGTGTTTATTGGGTTGCCTACACTACATTACTACTTAGTGAATTACTCAGTCAGTTAATTTCTCAATTTAGACAACTTGTTACTCAGCTGCATTCGTCAATAGACCAGAAACATTAACCCCCAGCTGGTAGCTGATGCAGTATACAAAAAAGTTTTGAATAATGGATATTCAACTGACCCTTTTGTAAGTGAACTGAACAGTGAGCAGCAAGTCGTATCATGAAACCGAAAAGAGCAGGGTTGGAAAACCAAAAGGTTTAAACTAGTAAATAAAGGGATCATCCGGATCCGAACCGAAGGCACAATGCGTGGTCAAGTCGACCAAGCCTACGAATTCTCTCTCAAAGGGTGACGATCTCGAATCATTTATCATTCATCATTCGCCCAGAGCTGATTCGAGTTGGTGTATTAATTGTTCCAAGTTCTGTAAAGGGGTTTGTTATTTGATTCGTCACTTCATTGCAATGTTCTTCTGCTTATCACAACTTTTAAGCATGCTGGATGATGGTTTGAAAATGTCAAATTTCTACTGCGTATAGATATCATTATTTCCTCGTTAATTTTATCTAAAAGTTTCGAGTTCTTATAGTGGGTTTTAGGTTATTATTACAGTAAAAGAAAGAATGAACAGAACGACTAGTTAATTATTACAATCGGGGTAGAAAGGGGAATTCAATGTCTTTGAAGTGTCAATCCCTACTCCGGTTTAATAATTAGTTTGCGAATTACGTTTACTAAGAGGAACCATTAATTCGAGAAACAAAACTGTTATGTGAATAATAGAAATTACTCGATTTGGAGTGGAAATATAATGAAATAGAATCATTTCGTTTCTATCATACCCACTGAAGCGGGTTATACGTCAATTGGACGCGGTCAATTGGTCTCGCGACAATTGGACGCGTACGACAAAAAGCCAAGTACTCTAAAACCAAAGTACGTTTTGTGTTTTTACACTACCCCTCCTGCTAACCCCAATAGGGACTAACCTCGTTACCGTAAGACTACGCGTCCAATTGACCGCATCCAATTGACGCGATACCACTGAAGCGAATGACAACGATCCAAATACAAATATTCT
>JARJEB010013672.1:0-13299 GCA_030264535.1 Liometoxenus newtonarum | reverse complement strand
TAAGTAAAGTAAACGAAATCGTATTGTATATGGCCAGAAAGTTGTGCGATGCGAATTTAACTCACCGTATTATTTCATTTTTATTGTTTTATTTTATAAGTACTAATATTAGTTCCATGTTACAATTTATGAAGTTTTGTTTCTTCCATCCTTTTCCATTTATTATATAATTTCCGGAATTTTCAAAAGAACTTATTCAAATATCTTTATACCAAAAGTAGAAAAGGCCCATTAAAAATCCCAGACACGAAAACTCTTACTTTTATCAAGCCACTTTCATCGTTAATTCTGAAAACATTTAACCCAAACAATTTTCAACCCTTTCTCTTTTCGTAGGTACATCGTTTTTTACATCGTTTGTTTTTTGCATGCAACTATTATTTATTTTTATTTTATTAACTATTCTTATACATCCGACAGTAACACTTGCATTGCAACTTCCGCCTTTCCTTCACGTACGGTTTTAAATATTATTTAAAAAAATCTTATTTAAACTATAGTTTACATTCATCTAATTTATGTAGGTATATGTATATGGACGACGTGCGACTTTCCTTCAATTTCCATTTATAAATTTATGAATATGGTCGTGAACGTGATACAAAACTTAAATTTAAGTACAACCCAAGTTTCCAACCTACAACGTAACATCCTTTTATTTATATCGATCGCACATCCGCCTTCATATACGATTATGTTATGTATATGAGACTATGCGATGTTGAATAAGTATTAGGGGTATATTTGATAGGTTATGTATAAGGTGGTACTTTATAATAATTCATTGCGCAAATCCAAGCACTAATATTTTCAGCTTTTACGGAGCGAAACGTTTTATTAAAAATACTTTACAGCAGTGTTTTTCAAACTTTGAGATAAAATTGTCTGCGGAAGTTGTTTTCTTCTTTTGTTTCGAATTTTACCATTGACCGCTGAAGGGTATGCGTGGAACCCAAGAGTTCCCGGGAACACAGTTTGAAGAACACTGCTCTACTTTAAACTGTGAAATTGTTTACCCGTTTTGCATTTCATTGTGAAGGGCGATTTTAATTTCATTACTAAAAGTATTTTGTAATCCTGGCTTAAATAATAAATTATCACGTGCGCTTAAAGAAACAAATAAAAAGGACTTGATGTCTATAATTTAAAGAATTGTTTTATTGTACTACTCACAATGGCTCAAGTTTTTCCGTTGAATTTCCATCCAACATGAATAAAAAGAAATTGAAATTTTCTGTTTTGGCATATTTCCAATTGCGCTTGGTTTATTTTACAAATGGTTTGAGAAATAAGTTCAAATTGCTTTGTTATTTTGTGCATCCTTTTTGTAATTGAAAACGAAGCGACAAGCCAATGGAAGTAATAACAAAGCAATCGTCCTAATACTGCAAGGATAATTTACATCAAACATCCTGAATCTTAAAGACCTTTTAGGCCATTAGTAAACTATCATTACGAGAATTTTTAGGACAAGGATAATTCATAACGGTTTGAACGTTTCATGATTGCCTGCTAGGGCTAGATAATTATAGAAAGCACTCGAAAATCCTTTCTATAGGATAAATTGCCGGAGGCTATTCCAATGTCGACGTACAAGCAAACATCCTTTTTCCTTCCTTCAATATAATTAGCTAAATTTCCGTATAATTTCCGCTGATTACTTACTTAATCGTAATTTTTATGGGTTATAAGCTAATGCAAACGACGCTTTCATCTATATATGTAGGTATACATATTCGAAAGGATGGAGTCAAAAATAAATGAAAATCGATAGCAATATTACATAAATCAATCAGATTTTAATGTGCATGTCTTCTAACGATATTAAGGACCAAAGTGAGCGCCAATATGAATTTCTATAGACGAGAGAGAGACAGAGAGAGAGAGAGAGAGAAAGTGGAAGTAAGACTCGTTAGAATTGAGAATTGCATAAAATAATTTTCGAAAATTTTATTTTATTTGTTAGAGATAAAAATATAAAAAAAAAAATTAAAAAAAATATGTTCCTTTATAAATTTAGATTTTGCCATTTTTTCGCAATATTCTGATTTCGAAAAGTTTATTTAAAATGAACAAAGAATAAAACCAAATATTTCGAATGAAATAATAAATAATGCAGAACGAGTGATGTTAAAGTTAAACTAAGCATAGAAAAGAAAGAAACTCGAAGAGACCTTTGTCTCTTTGGAAAGCGTGTCGTGATTTATTAAGATTTACCCAGAAGGAAACGAAACAGCCATTTCACAACGTACTTACAGGTTTTTGTAACGGGGACACACCAATACGGGTGATTCTCGGCGAGCTGACTATTTCCATAAATGTATATACTCACTGGTACTGCCTGGATGAACGAAAACGATGCCACACAAAAAAGAAAACTTTATCTTCTAGTTGATACAAATCGTGTGTTGTATTTGTTCATGTTCAGTTCCATCAAATGGAGATGACCAAATGTAGCAAAATGTAATCAGCATATATAACTCTTACATAATTATTATACTCGTATACTCACGATTGCTCCAATACACTGGATAATAATATTTTTCCTTAAAAATTATTTTTATATTTGATAATAATCATATAAAACTATTCGGTTATATTCATATATAACGCAACACTTCAGTCCATCTCCTTCTTTCTCAATCTATGTTCCATGATTTTATTGCCAATTGTTGTTTGGGTTGTATACGTTTTGAGATTTTTCTACGTGTGACCTTGCGTGTGACTTGCGTTTGACTCTGCGTTCGACATATTCACAAGCAACCTGCAACAGTAGTGATTTCGTGATTTAAATTGGTATACTGTCTTTAAAATATGATTGTAGGTGTGCAAGAGTGAATATTTTACAATGAAAATATAAGATATAACCAATTTCCAGACCGCGCCATAGGCAACACAATTTACAAGTATTTGTTATAATTTGTTATATGGTAAACAGATAGAATGATGGACATAACATTTTTTAGGTGAATGCATAAATTTGAGGAAACGCTAGGAAGAAGCACATTTAATTATTTTCAAACTGCACCTAAGATTAGTAATTCTTCATGGTATACCTACTGTGTAAAATTCTAGAATGTTGTTGTTGTTTAAAACTACAGTATAGTTACTGGTGTACAAACATGTGCGATTTGCGAAACACAATTAAATTCATGCGCTCCCTGATCTCATTCCCATATCGAGCGAGTTGATCCCGATGAGAGAATTCCGAATTCCGAAGATGAAAATTCCTCTTCACTAAAGCCGGCTCGTGTATTGTTAGTAATGTTAGTCCTTTTATAGACTGTTTACTTTTTCGATATCTATCTAATAGTGGCAATAGGAACGATGATCAAAAAGCCGCTTATATGTTATGCCCGTCGAATTCCTGTTCGATGCAATTTCTCCAAAGATGACATAACATAAAACATAACAAATCAATTCTGTCGTTACGAGCTATAAGATAAGTTAGTGTAATATACGAGTACATTTTGTATGTTTCGAAAGGAACATCTGTTAGGTTAGTTGGTACAATTTATTCGATTTAATCCAATATCTGCTAAACGTATATTCCTCGACTCGGTTGGAGAGTTTTTTCTGCAGTCTGCACGTTTTGTGTTGGCGCATGTTCGATCTCTTCGAGAATCTTGTTCGAATGCAATTCGAAGGTATTGAAGATGAAGAACTGAGTCGTCGTTTCTTTGATCGTTTGATGTCTTTATTTATGTTTTACTGAAGGTTGAAATTGTTTTAAGTATCAATGCTATGTCCATATATTTTGGAACAAAGGTATAATAATGGAAAGTAAAGTTTTCATAAACCAAATATTATAGATCTCAACGGGTCCAAGAAATAGCGCGCATTTTCATAATTTTTTGAACTGTGAAAAACTTCCGCCTAAGTACCTAATTTCTGAGAATACTCCATAAAATGGAAGCTATAAGACGCCTCTGCCGTAGAAAGGGGCGGACCTAGAATGGCTAGAATGCAAAAAGCAAGCCACAATTTCTTTATATTAAAATAATTTATTGATGACAATCAGTCAACAAGCAATCTCTTTTAATAAAAATTTAAAACTAGTTTTGAATATCCATAATAGCGACCGCACATCATCAGATATACAATAAAACACTATATTTATGAGGATATACAATTCAATAACAAATATTTAACCTTGATGTGCAAAAACCATTGTTATATTTCACTATATTTATTTCGAATAAACGAATATTATTGCGCGCGAATAAACGCGCGCAATGAACATTAAAAATTCATTATTATCACTAGATATATTTTTGCTATTTTGTATACAATAGTAGTTTGACCAGAGGTATGACTACTACTGGAATCCTAACATTTTCTGGCGTCGACTTTTTAACTTTTAAACGCTGCGCGAATCGTCAGTCAGTACAATAAAATTCATCATACGAAACGTTTGCGTTGTAAGTATTTTAATTGGATTGTAGCCTTATCGGTAAATTGCGCAAGTTACTTTTCACACGCGTAAAGTAAAACGAAAATATGATAACAGTATGACGCGACCTGCTGTGCATATCGTATTCCTTATATTATTTGCTTCTGGTAGCCACGAAATTCACTGTAAAAAGTTCACTCAATGTGGATTGGTGGGTGAGTTATTACGTTTGGGTGCTCCGAGGACTTACGTGGGCAATTGTAAGTTTGAATGTTAGAAATATACAGGGTGTTGCAGTCAGGTTCACATAGGGATTTTACCTGTACAGTACAAATTGACATTATTCTTATTCCTTCGCTGCTTCTCTTATTAAAATCTCAATGTATACCTTTGTCCGACCCTTAACAATCTTAATATTTGATATACATATACAGGGTGATTTAATTTGGATGACCCTCTACGGCTAACTCTTTTGTTACAGTTAAATTAGCAAAAATGAGCAGTTTTTGTTTTACGAAAAAAATAGTCATTCATTAAACTTCTTAAGCCTATTTTACGTGATCTCTTAACAATTATTTGTTAACAAGTATGTGTGACTATGTAAAGCAGCGCCATATTTCATCACAATTGTAATGCGATTTGTGAATGAATTTGTGACCGTCTTAAATTGGCTTTACTTTAATTAATCATATACGTGTCAAGATACTAATTTCAAATTCAGCAAATAAATAAATACTAAGATAATTTTGTCACATTTTGGTCTAATAATAAATTAGTACTTCCGGTTTGACGTAACTGAAGGACTGAAGGTATTCAAACGTTACATCGTTTGAAAACTATTTTTTTCTCCTTCGATGTAGTATCAAGTAGTTTGGATGTGTTATATTTTATATCACAGAAGATGTATCATTTCCGGTTAAATCGGAAGTGCACATTTTGGTCAATGCATATTTGGTTAATTTAATGTGGCAAATATTGAAAACTTTTCAATTGGTAATTTTCGAATCACTGAAGATTACAGTTGTTTTTGTAGGTATTTTCAAACAAAAAATTTAGTCATAAAAGGACAATCAAAATGAAAACACCCTGTATTTGTTGTCTATTGCATGCTTTAATGTGACTTGTGATTTTATTCTGACAATTCGTTTTTGAGGGGTATGCTTGATTAGAAACGAGAGCTTTATGAATACATCTTGGATCGTCGACAAGGGACGTGGAAAGAAAGGATTGGGTTTGTTTCAGGTAAAGGAATATTTAAGAATTAAACGGTGTATGCCTATCTGACGTCTGTACGTTGGGCAATTCAAGCAGGATACATTTCCGGTACTTTTATTCATTCATAACAATCACAGAATCACGTACTGATCTGATATGAATACCCTTTGCATATCCGTATTTATTTTTTTTCAAGTTTTCATGTTAATCGTCCTCTCACTTCTGCTCAGTACATAGCGATACTAGTAGTTTATACAGGGTGATCAGAAATATTATCCAATATGTCAGCCAATTCGCATGAAGATTTTTTTCGATATTTCTGGGATTATAGTAAACAAAACGGTGTTATTGTTGTAAATTGTAAATAGAAAGTTTGAATTACGCGCCAACCAGAAGCTTGGCAACGCTGGACGCCGCGGCAGCAGCGCGCAAAAAATGACAGAAGACAGAGACTAACGAAAATGAATATAGGACGAACGTATTGAACCAGGAGTGTTCATTTTTTATTCATTTTCAATATTGTAATCAGTTTAATCATAATAAAATCGAGCTATCTTGTTTTGTGTTAATTATACGTGTTTCAAACATTTCCCCTCTCTATTTATTATAGTTATCTCTATCATATAAAACTATAGCGTTATATCCATAACGCAACACTTCAGTCCATCTCTTTTTTTTCTCGTTCTCTGTTCTATGTTTTTACTGATAATTGTAGTTTGGGCTGTTCGTTTTATTACTCGTACTCGTTCATTTCTTCATATTACTTCTTAACCTTAACGCAACTTCTTGCGAAAGTTACTATTTCGGGGTACTTATTGTGTTTGGTACATTATATTATTTTTGCTGATTTCTATACGAGAAGTTCTATGATTCTCAGTTTATTAGTTATAAGGATTAATTACTTTAGTGATTAGTTGACTGTTGATTAGTTAGTTTTCGCTTAAGAAACACAAAAAGATGTCCCACTTCTGTTTTTTTGATATTTGCACTTTATTTATGCATTAAAACAAACCTAAACTAACCGCAATTGTGAAGTGAGTTGATCTTGTAGGTAGGTATGCATATTTATATAAAATATCGAAACCAAGCTTGATGCGAATTGGCGCTAGTTTGCTTACATCGTCAATACTTAATACTCACTTATAAAATCGGAAGAGACTTCAAAAATAAAACGTAATATATGTAATTTACGCAGCGTCAAATAATCCTACGGAATATTTTTGGCAACTTATGCATAGCATTAATTTGATATATGTATTAATACATAGTTGTGTAGGATTATTTAAATTGATGAAGCGATGATATTTGCGTACACGTTTAGACTATTTCTATCTATTCACAATTGAAAAGTTTAGTGGTTTAACAGAATAAATAACTCCATTGATTTATGTATGTCCCAATATGGTATATTTAAGCGGTGAATAATAATAAGCGGTGACTGAATAAAAAGGCGCATATTGTTTTGTTGTTATTATTGTTGCTCACACAAGGAATAGCATATACATAATTTTACATTCGATCAAGTTTTTCAAAATTCATTGTTTTACATGTATTTATATTCTATTATCAGAGTAGACCTTGGCCTTGAGACACTACTTTAATTTAAACTACTACTACTATTATAAATTCTAAATGGTTTTCGAAATATAATATAGTGGCACAGCAAATTAAGTTCAAGGCTTTAATAACTTAGGGGAAGTGCGGAAAAGTGACAAGTTTGTCACTTTTCAGAACAGTTTCTTGTTTTGTAACCATAGTTATGACCTTATGACATTCCAGCATTAGTTATGTTTATGTTGGCTAGAGCATTTGGGTCGGCTGTAAGCAATTGTCACTGACCTTCGGCGAAAGTGTGCCATTTCATTGTGGCCGTAGGAAAATTTAGTTTCAATACTTTTCATGGCGAGAGTAACCATAATTTTTAATTAAATAAATCGGTGCGCACAACTTTCCGACCATATACAGTATGATTTCGTAGAAATCGTCGTTGTAAAAGTAATTTTGATCGGAAAGTGGAAATTGCGCAGAAATTTAGTGATATCAATCATATTTCCACTTTCCGATCAAAATTACGTTTACGATCGACGACTTCTACGAAATCATACTGTTATGGGTGTGCGCTGCGAATTTAACGCACCGATTTAAATGTTATAATGTTTAAATGTTATAGCAATTGAAATGTAGAGAATTGATAGCGCTACAAGAATATATTTTTTTTATTTTGTATCTACATATATGCAATATTTTGCCACTTATATGCAAATTTATGTTTTGACATCCTAGTAACGTGCCCTTGTTTACCGACCGATTTCATTTATTTTTACTCAAGACGGACATCTACCCACGTACCAAATTTCATACCGATGTGTTGCGCGGTTTGACCGGAATTTTGTTCACAAGAATACACAAAAAATTGACACTTTAGGAATTAATATCTCAAAAACAATGCATCGCACGAGAAAAAGTTATAGGTGTTAAAATGCCAGGATTTCGACTCCCTATAAGAATGTATTTTTTGTTTGGCCGTAGTTCGCAAATTTTTGTTTTGACATTTACATTATTAGCCCTAGTGCCCTAGTGAACCAAACCAACCAATTTTGTTCATCTATTCGCCAGGTGACCGCAGGATGGACATCTAAGAACGTAGCAAATTTTATCCCGATCCGTTGCTTGATTTTCCCGGAATTTTGTTCACACACGTAGTTACACACACGCACACACACACGGACATCAGGGCAAAAACCTTTTTTTTGACTTAGGGAAGCGAGATTCGTGGAGATCCGTCGAAAACCGGACCTCGAAAATTTGACCGAATACATATCTTTCCTACCATATACCATCTGTATGGTCGGAAAGTAAACATTATTTATTTATAGCATTTAGGTACAAATTTAATTTGAAAACTGGACTGTGGAAGTGAGATAGAAGAAGTTGCTTTGTATCACATTCACATAGCATTTCCACCACAGTCATGAAACGATAACCATTCATTGATATCAACACTCTATTATCTATTTAAATTTTTAGCTGGAGAACTCACTGTGCAAGGAAAAAGCTGCAGGTGGTGAATGCAATGTAAAATGTGCAGGTAATTAATATTTTTACTTAACTGTGTCTTTATTTCCACTCATTTTTCTATTTTGCGACCGTGAAGCGCAATACGCGTTTCGCAATCGCATACTTTACGTCACAGTGATGTAAAGTCACCTGATTTCTGATTTTAAACCACTGTAGCTGTAAAGTGGGTTGCTAGCAATGTGTAGTGTAGGTGAAGGTAAGGCTATTGGAGGTTCGGGTTAGAGTTAGAGGGTAATTAACATCTCCATATTTACGAAATTGCCTGAATCGGCAACCAGACGTCCTTTATTACGAAACAAGCCGCGTGTGGAGTCGTCCGTCACATAGGCTGTATTCGTGTGGGCGCTTAAGCGCTCTTTGGCGCTTGTAAGCGCTTGAAACATGTTCCCTTTGGAGAAGTGAGCGCTCACAAATTGATTCATAGCCCTATAGAACGCTCAACAACAAAAATAGTGCTTTCGGCGCTAGGGCGTAATGTGTTTAAGCGTTAGCACGAATACATCCAGAAAATGAACGTTTGAGCATATGCAACTAACATTACTAAATAAGCTTCACGCACTACTGCTTTAATAAAAAGAAAAGTGAAAAAAGTCGAACTTACACACCCTATTCTAGAGCGTGGATGAAATCATACTTAGCGAATGTTTTGCATGCATTTGTCGACAACAGAATATATGAATTCTTAGAATCAATTTTGGATTTTCAGTGCTTAACCAATAAAGAACACAAAATTGCTAATTTCAGTTTCAGTGCTTAACCAATAAAGAACACAAAATTGCTAATTTAATTAAAATTCGAATAATGTGCAATCTCAATCTTTCCAGAATTATTAAACGATGACATAAGTGATGATTATAAGTGCGCCAACAAAATATTTGAGCAAAAAGGCTGGCAGACATGGCCTGGTTGGGTAAATAATTGCAAGCAGCGATCAACCGCAACTACAATGCCTTTGTGTTAAAAGTTAATATCCTACATACTTATAGAAACTGAAAATCAATGATTTTCTAATCTAAAAATATGTTGCAAAAAATTCGATAAAAACTTTACAAAAAATTCTAGTTGTATTTTTATATACAGTTCTTCTAACCAAACAAGGGACTCGCGGGGGGGGGGGGGCGTTCGCGCTTCCAACATTTGCGAAAGTACACTTCACGTGAAAATTATGTACTTAAAACAAATCAAAGTACATATAATTTATAAATAAAACCAAGAATTTAGAGTAGCTTATTCCCACCTTTACTTTTTAATCAACAGCAACTAGTTTCGAAAGTTAGACCTTCATCTTCAGGCTGGTACTATCTCAAACTTCAACTACTCATCCAGACATAGGTCTACCAATAACTTGAAAAAACCATCCACAAGTTAAACAAAATAAAAATATATAATTCGAGTCCAAAATGTCAACTGCACACAATTGTCAACATCGAGAGCAACTTCAATAAACTATCACACTACAAACGCCAAAACTCAGCAACAAACTCGAGTCTCAAACATGTTTAAGTAAACATTACCCATGAGAAGTCAAGTAAGTAGTAAGCTTCTTATGTTTTTACGAACGTTTTTTTCATTTTAAACCTTATCTTCCACATGCTTCAAAAGGTTGTCCAAGACGAATCGAAGTCAATTCACAAGAGCATCGGTTTGGACGATAAAAAATTGAAGAGTATACTTTTAACTAACAGACCATGTGTACGTCAAGAATCTACTGAAGTTTCAAATAGTACCAGCCTGAAGATGAAGGTCTAACCTTCGAAACTAGTTGCTGTTGATTAAAAAGTAAAGGTGGGAATAAGCTACATTAAGTTCTTGGTTTTATTTATGAAACTACCTACTTTCTCCTATGGACTTTACTTTTGTCAACATATAATTTAGTTCACGTATTTTCCGGTGCTCGTGTTTGCTTAGAAGCGTTTTATTTTTGTTATATGTGTGTAGGTTGCATTATTGTTTTTATCAATTTATTCAGTAAATATATGTATGTATAAAACGTTATTCACCATATGGAATTTTGGAAATAAAATAAAAAGGGTGGTGTATCTGAATTGATGTTATTTGAACCATCAAACCAAAACGAAAGGGTCGGATTGAGTTAAATGCGAAAAATATATGTGTTTTTGACGCAAGTCGAAGGAGTTAATTTTTCTTCCCTGTAGCGATGATCAGTTAGACAAAAAATAATTGCAAAGTGGGGAGTAGGTAAACTGGGCGCAAAGTATAATTTTTATAACAGGTAGCAGGTAAACTAGGCGCAAAAAAAGAGAATCGAGCAGCGGATTAGGATCCTTCGCGGTCAGGTATACAAATAGCAGGATCCCCCCCTGCAGTGAGAAAACTGTAAGAATTTTCCCAGTGTTTCCTTCCCAGTGTTTGTTCCAAAGTGGATGGAACCTCATAAACTGAGACACTTGAAATCAATGGAAACTTACAATTTTGTAAATTCAGTTTAATAATTATGCATACAGTTGGTAGATCCAAACAAAAATCCTTAGCGCCTTTCGATTTCGAATTCCTCAGATCATTGTAATTAAATAATTATATCTCACGCTTCGTTGATATAGTATAATTATTTTAGTGTGACATCCCATTTTTTCTGATGCAATACTTATTTGTTATTGCGTAATCTTGCCTTATTGACCGTATTATTGCATCAACAACCCAAGAAGTAGGTAAGCGATGCATGATGACATTGATGACTCACAAATCACTCATTATTGGGCTGTTTCTTAGATGGGTCATCTAAATCTAACAGAAAGTTCCAAATTATTGCAACCAAGTAATACGTACTTATAATAAATTACTTCGTTTAAATAAATAATTAATTAACTACTAATTCTAAATAAAAGTTTAAATAAAATCATTATTATTTACACGACTATTAATCGTGTAATATAATTATATGTTAATAATTTGAAAATAAACATAAAGTCATACAATTTGACACATTGTCAATTTACGAACGGGGTCAACGAATGCCGCACCAACTTGCCCTATGATAGCTACGCCACTGCAGCATTAAGTCCGAAGGTACCTATATTAAACGAAATTCGGAAACGCGTTTGGCTTTTTATATGCTTCCGTAAATAATACTTACATAAATAAATACAGAGACCTATTTTATTTACGCTCTTTCGCTTCGCGACTCGTTTATTGCAAACGTTGAAAAGAACATTGGACCCTGGACCTGGACTGTGCAGTATACTCTTGAATAATTTATAATTCTACTTGAATACCTACCCTGGCTAATGTTCATATATGCTGTAAGCTATTGCTTTTGTGTTTGCGATGTATATACGGTAAATTTATTTATCGTGTGGCCATGGAGATTTACATGTTAAGAACTTTAGGTCATATTAATGGGTCTCCTGCGCAATACTTTGCAAAGAAAAAATCGGACTCTTAATTTGGACCAGTTTTAACCCATTCTGTTAATTATTAATACCTTCCATGGTCCGATTGCTTAAGAAAAAAATTTAAAAAAGTGAAAAAAATTGAAATTTTATCGTAGGCAACCACACTGACATTAATATTTTATTGAGCTGAGTAAACGATTCCGCCTATGTATGCAACCCATATTGCCTACTAAGTTATTTTCAAATTTGATCATTTTAAAAAAAATCCGAAACAATTGGACAGTCGTCGATATTAAAATGGTCCAAATTAAGAGTTATTTAAAGTTACTGAGATATTTTTCTTTGCAAACTATTGCACAGGAGATCCATTAACATGACCTAAAGTTTTTAACATGTAAATCTCCATGGCCACACAATACATAAATTTACTGTATGTTTCCCTCTGTATTTTGTTGCAACAACTGTTAACAGAATGCATAATATGTGTTCGACTACTTTTTAACTTTAACAGAACCGGTTCGGTTCGGAGGCTCAAGCAACAATTTGCAATGCATCACGTGATCGGGTATATAAAAAGATCACTTTGTTTTGGAATAAATTCGGCACTGCATTCTAATTTATACATATATGTGCAACATATATGCTGTGGAACGCGTTGATGTAATTCGCAATTGTTCCTGATGTGTAAATTCGTAGATTATAAAAACCAACCATTCGCATAAAAATTTCGACGTTTTTCTCCGTCTGCTGGCCTGACAAAGGATCCTGCACGGCATCCGTCAGGTAAGTATACATATATTTTCATTTATTATTTTCCCGCGTTGCGTCTGTTTGTTTGCTTTCAATATTTGCGTTGTTAATTGATAAATAATTACATAATTTAATCAATAATCAACAATGCCAGCAAATATAGCTAGCTACAATGATATATCAATATAGGAAAATTATTCACACCAAAACCAAACATTCGTCAGTTTTTTACTTTCCGGCCACATATAGGAATTAAGGAAAGTAAGGTGATCATGAAAAAATTAAAGTCTTATTTTTTCTTGATTCGTGGAGATCCGTTGACCCCAGGTCAAACATCTGCTTTTTGGGCTGATGTGTGTGTGTCTGTCTGTCTGTGTGTCTGTCTGTCTGTGTGTGTGTGTGTACAAAATTGCGGGAAAACCAAGCATCGTATCGGACTTAAACTTGGTATCTGGGCAACTATTCCTCCCGAATGAACCTGGAGTAAAAAGAAACAAAATCGGTTGGTAA
>JARJEB010013670.1:0-11648 GCA_030264535.1 Liometoxenus newtonarum | reverse complement strand
GATAAAATAGTATATATCATTCAGCGTATAAGTGACTTTGTGTGGCTCGTAGGAATTGTCCGACTCGCTGCGCTCGTCTGTCAACCGTTCCTACTCGCCACACAAAGTGTCACTTATACTGAAAGAAAACAAACCAAATAAATTAAAAAACTGCGTACGGGATGTGTTACGATTAGAACAAGCATCCAAACTGCAACATGATATTTTAGTGTTTCATGTTAAGTATAAAGTAAAAAAAGGCTATCGTTGACAACTTCGTTATGTGCGATTCAGTTTTCCAGATTTCATTATCTAACACCTTGAACGTACCTCACGAATGTTCGTGGTGAATGTTCGTAAAGACTCGTTTTCAGAGCCTGTTGTTTGTGCGTATTTGCTTATTTTTCCTAGTGGCGGTAGAAAAAAAGTTATTTAATTTAAATGGAGTGTTGGGAGACAAATTATAATATTATATAACACTCAAGATAAATATTATGTAAATGGTGCGCGGGAAAACTACTTTTTCTATTTTTCAATCATAAATTATGATACCAATTAACAATTATCGTTCCCGTAGGCTACTATGCACCACCGTGGTGTTAAGTCAGCTGATGCATCATTTACGCGAAGCCAATACCCACAAGTCCAAAAATGTTTCTAGATTGAAGAAAAGTGGAGGAAGTTACATGTTACAAAGGAGGGGTGGCCAGACTTTTTTCATCATAAATTTTTTCAATGTAACTGAGCCACAGTAAAATGGTAAAACAATAAAACTCTTGAAAAGCCGCATTCGGTTCGCGAACCAGAGTTTGGCCATCATTGTTCCAACATCTTAATTGAAGGATAATTATAAATGTGTAGCGCACACAAGCACACCCCCTAAGTAGTACCACAACTCATCACACTACCGCTCTCGATGGCGCCATTGGCCCCACAAGCAGCCTCTCTACAACCCTGCTCAACTTTCCCAGAGCGCACCACGAGACCGACGCCACACCGGCTCAACCAATAGGCGAACAGTTCACCCTAAGCCGGCAGTGTTGACTAGTATATAAGGGGCTCGCTCAGCCAGAAGACAGTTCTAGGTCCTCCCCTTTCTACGGCAGAGGCGCCTCCAGAAGATAGGTATTTAGGTGGTAGCTTAGTCGGTAGTTATCCTATGCAGGATTCTCCCACCTAACGAAAAAAAAGCAGAAGACAGTTGCTCTACGACTCAGTCAACCTTGCATCCTAGTGGAACTTGGCTCTCAATTCGACTCCCAGCGCATCCTGGTGGAACACTGCTCATAGTACTTAGTACTGGTCATAGCACTGGTCTTGCAGAGCAATTCTGCAAGCGAGGGCAAGCTCACCCTACCGACGGCAAAGCCGCATACATAAACACTGTTATTAATCATATTCTGTTCGTATCTTTGAATAATAAAATATAGAAATGTTGAAATTGACATTGAAGCCACACACAACACTCCGTCATTAGAATTTGTCGAGTGAGTGTCGAGACCATTTTATACCAGACCACCAGGGCATAAAAAAGTATATCTATCTATTCGGCTATTTATACAAACTCGTCATTTAAACATTTTATGACTTATTTTTTTTTAACTTTCGTGATGCACAAAGTACATTGCCTGAAAAGGTAAAATACCAGGTTCTAAGAATATAATTAAATATCCTATTCCTACGACCACTTTGAAATGGCACACTTTCGGCATAGGTTAGTTAACTGCAAAGTTGACAATTGCTCGCAACCGACCCAAATTCTGGCCACTATTAAGCAAAAGTAAAAAGTAATGCTGAAAAGTCATAACTCTATGGTAAGAAAACTATAAACTGTGCGGGAAAGTGACAAACTTGTCACTTTTCTGCACAGTTTCTTATCGAATATGCCATGACAAGTGTCTCCGTCAGTGCCACGGCAGTTTGTGTCAAAATCGTTTTATGAACATTTTATTAATGTTCCGATGAATACATTGTCCGATCAGTTGAAGAATAGACAAGATGCCACGTAGAGGCAATTTGTTTGGGTTTAACATATTACAAACCGCTGCGCAGATACTCGTCAGTCGTCACGCATGATCCAGTGGGGTTCCATCGTTCCCATGTCAGAGGTACCGGACAGTTATGCGGTGGGACCCGTACCGATTTATTAGAAGTGCTGAACGGCCCGGCGCGTTGGTAGAGTCAGCTCCGGAAGGCAAATTTGCAGGTAGATCCTTGCGGCCTATAGAAAGCGGGTGTTGCACACTAACGGGTTCCATACTTGTAGTTCACTACACTGGTGGTACAAATATTTTTAATTGTAGTGGTTTCTTCTTGTTTTCTCTTTCTTTTCGACCAGTATACCAAAGGTGTATTTAAGTGTAATCAAGTCATGTGTTCAGAAATCGATTTGTCTTCTTTGCGAAGATTACTATATTGTTTTACCCAATACCAGCATGTTTATTTTAAAATTTCTGGAATTTCTTGACGAATTTTATTTATTCTCTAGTTAATAAAAACCGTTTTTTGCACTACTAAGTATATTGTTTTACTTGTGCAGAAAACGGTTTTGATTATTATGTTATTACTGTTATTATATATAACTGAAGAAACAAAATTCTTCAAGCATTATCAAGAAATTACAAAAGAAACTTGCTGGGAAAATGTTAAGATACATATAGAGTTGCTAGAGGTGCTGATTTTTAGCCGATATTATATTTTACCCACAATTCCAAAGATTGTTGAAAGTATTGATAAAAAAAAACTCAAAAGAAAATGGTATCACACAGACCATAAACAATTTCTGGGTATTCTTAACACATGTGGTTAGCAATGTAAAAAATAAAACTTGCCTAATGACGGTTTTATACTGAGGGAATAAATTATATATCATATTTAAATTACACGTACTATCTATCTCCACTATATTGTAAATGCATGACGGAATTTCTTGGTGAAAGTGTTTCTGACGAGGCTAGTAAAAGAGAAAGTTTTATCGCTTGTTTTCCACATACTATTGTGCTTGCCTCCTTTCAACTCTTTTTTATTCTTTTTCTATTTAGATATTTAAAAATTAAGTGTGTACTTATTACTGTTCGTATATTTTCGGTAAGTAAATAAGTACATCAGAAACAGCAAAAAAATTTCGAGGCTAGTGGGAACAAAAACCTCTAGACCTCATTAAAAAGCAACTCACATCATAAATAAATAAAAATAAAAGGAATATAAAATGATTTGGTAAATCACAGAGAAATAACCGCCACGAATTTACATTCTACATGAAATTTCGAAATCACATGCCACGACGCACGACGTTGGTTAAGTTGCGATGTAAACGCTCGTCTAGAATGTGAGCCTATATTACTATTGATTCGACATTGCCAGAACAAGAACGCTTCACTTTTCGCGCCGAAATTTCATGCGGTACGTGTGGCTGCTAAGAAAGAAATCTGTTTAATTTTGTTCTATACTTACTTGCACTACATAATTAACATTACCTCTGATTGCCTAAATTCTGTAATATTTAGACATACATGGATCACCATAAATATAAAAAAATAAGTAATTTGAGTGGCAAGAAAAACTGCTTTTTATAGCTGCTTCTGTCATTTGTTTCATTGACCTGAGATAGGTCGATGATTCCCTTCGGAATTAAACAAAAAGAAATGAAATTTATTCAAAACCACATTATATTTTATACAGAAAAACAATAATTCAACAAATATCCGCTAATATGGTTTAGGTCACGGGTCGGCAGACCGCGGCTCTTTCATAACAAAGCCTTCAAAATCGATGAAACGTTACTGTTTTAACTAAGTTTTAAATAAAAATTGGCTCTCTGATATCTTCGTTATCATGTTTTCTTCACAACTTGTCTCTTCTCAATGGAAAGTCTGCCGACCCCTGGTTTAGGTAATTCTTTAACTAAAATTACATGAAAAACTTCTTATTCAATTTATTAAATAAAATTAAGTATGAGTTGTTCCTTAGATTCACTCAAATTTATATTCTATTATATTTTGATAAGAATATAATGTTTAAATAACTTGCAATTGGTGTGCAGTCATAAAGAATTAGTACTTAGTACGCATTTCGAATTCGAGGTTTAAGCGCGCCTTTTAATGCGATGGCTGTGCAACATTCAGCTCAAATCGTGCTCACATTCGTGCGCGGTGTGCGCCTTGAGTTGCGCGCTTGTCGTCAGACCGCGCGCGTTTTCAGGCACCCGATGAGAAAACTCAGTTCCAGTTGCACGTAAGTTGTACACTGCATACTACATTACGTTGTATAGTTGTTGCTGTGACGTCGTTATGGACACATCATTGTTCTTCATTAGAATTAGAATACAGTAATGGAAAGTTAATAAGGCTAGATACTATTAGCCATTTAAATATCTACGTCTACGACAAAGGTTAGTTTATTTTCATTACGTCATTCATTTATACTACATAAAATTTATAATATCTACGTTTCAGATGTTTAACTAAACATTATTTCTCTAAACGAAGCCTTTTTTTGCTTTTTTTGTTCTGTAGACGTAGAAGATATTTTCTCTTTTCACATATTTGTTGAAACATAATTGTTTTTTGGCAATTAATTTTGCGTATATTATTATTCATGGATACTTGTGTTCGTGGAAAATCACGTGAAACAAATGTGCAATTGGAAATACCCGATGATGATGATGATGATGATGAATGGCACTTTTCTTAGATAATCAGCATGTAAGCCAAGGCCAAAAGCAGACACGTGTATGAGCTTGGTGACCTAGTTTAAACGGTCGGCGGATGCCGAGGTTAACCGAAGCGAGTTGATCAATACTTGAAAGCGAGCGTATTTACTACTACATATACTATTTATATATGAACACTACCCATACAACAAATATCTTTGTTCCACTTCGAATTTCAAAAGTCGTTACGCTTGATAATATGAGAAACAGCGCAGCGCAGATACCCACAAAATTTGTAACCAAAGTTTACTTTTATTTAATGTTTAGAAACATTTTAAAATATGAAAGAACATTTGAAAATGGATTGCTTAGTTATACCTAATGTTCAAGTAAGACAAAGGTACTTTAATTTTTCATATGCCGAGGATATTGCGATCTATCCATGAAAAAGTACTTCATGTAGTAGTGCGTAATTAAGATCTTCAAAAAACAATAAAATATTGAGTATAATGTATAGAAGAGTAGAATTACAGTTAGTAACCTTTTGTTTCATACGTATATATGCGCTGTGGCTATGCATTGTGAAAAGTGTACTTCTCATACACGTGTAAGCGAGGTCATCGAACCGCCACGTGTCGTTATGTGCGACTGAGAAGGCAGCAGTTCACTATCCGGTACCCGCTCTTTCGCCGCAATAAAGTACTCCATCAAGTATTCTATTCTGCATGTACTATGTACGCATTCAACCGGTCTTATACTTTTTTTACTTACCAGCTTCTGCGAAACGGTCACAGTCTAAGCGCGCTTTAAGTTAGCTATCTATATGTTGGTGTCGGTAGGAGAACGGCGTGAATTGATCAGCGCAGACGTGAGCATATCCCTACCAATATTTTAATGAAACTAGACGGAGCTCAGTGTTGCGACGGGTTTCTACAGTTCGACTATCTTATTCCGAACTGAACGGTCGGTCCGTCAACAACGTATCCGGAAAAACAGTAACTCTGCACAACTTATTTAGCTTAAACATTAGAGTTAAAGTTATTGAGAAATATTCAGGTATACCATTATACGAACTAAAACGCCGTCAACTGATATGACCAAATCTAGTTGTTAAATTTAAGTGTTCGGGGCCCGCTGTATCACCGAAAATGTTCGTTAGTGAGCGGAATTAAACAAAGAAAATTTTATTGAAGTATACGATGAAGCAACCAATGAAGAACAGTTATATCGTCGACCTACTTTCGCAACTTCCGCATTGTAATGGCTGCCGCCATCTTGTCGTCGGTCGTTGCAATAAGACCAGCCAGCGAGTTAAATACGTTTTTTTTTTTTTTTTGTAAATTGTACATGTACATTTGAAAGAATACCGTTCAATTACATCATGAGGTTGGAGTGCACGTCAGTGTCAACTTATAGTGGAACCACATTATTAATGAGTCATTTTGCATATCGTTTTTAATTGCTGATTCTGAAACGCGCAATATCCGGTTACACAATAGCAAGCAAGTGCGCGTTATTTTTATACATTTCCAGTTAGTATGCATATACATTTGACTTCGAATAAGTGCTGAAATTGATGTTTATGGATATCAACATATTTTTCGCTTCTGGGTGAACAGGGGAGAGCAATTAGACTTACTGGATATTTGATTCAAGTCAGTCTTTTTCTCTCTCCTATTAATCCATTAGTAATTCGACAATAGAATCTTCTTGCTACTTGCTTCATCAACTTTACTGAAAACATGGATCTTAAAACAAATTACACCTATACACAAAATTGACATTAAATTATTGATATTGTGCTCCTAATATAGATTTATTATTGATAAAAGAATTTGTCTTGCGTACATGCTGCCCGCCCAATATGTTTGCTACTTTGCCTCAACAGTCCACGGAATCTAGTAGAATTTGGGCGGAGGAACTTTACCGAGTGTGTACTTACTCACACCATAAACGAAAAATACTTCTTCTGAAATAGAAATGGCGCACCGTTTTGGATTAGGAGGGCGTTAGGGGTGGTACGACCCTCGCCATGACGCAACTCCGTAACTATACAACTACCCGTTGCCATACATTTCACGTTTTCACTATGTGACCTTGACAATATTACTGTGTGTTCTAAAGGGGAAAATGGTTGCCCAGGGAACCCGCCGACCTTGACTGCAAGCAAGTACAAGCTAAAATAAAATTAAAGATCTTTCCGGAATAAATTTAATTACAATTATTGATGAAAAAAAAAACATTGTTGCAAAGTAGTGTAGATAAGAACTAAAATTTAATGTGTAATGATGGTAATCATTGTAATCATTCAGTGAACAATATGCAAATATATCTAATTTGGAAATATAAATTTTGTTTGTATAAGCATATTAAACTTCCGTCAGTGAGTACTGAAGATATTCATTCGGTTGCAAAATGTGTATGCTCGTCACAAAAGCCCCCCCAGTTCGGTCGTGCTAGATTTCGACCAATACGACAAGAGCAAGAGAGAGCAGTGTTATTGTGGGTACTTACGAGGGGAACGTCCTATAGTGTTGGCATTCGTCTTTCGTTTATTTCATACATTGCCGAAACTGCTTTACTGCCTAGCAACAAGGCCCGTCTTACTTCCTGTCTATATACAAACCGTCGGTTTGCTGATGATGGGTTTGCTGTTTGAGCAGTCTGCTTTTTTGCGTGCTGGTGTTATATATTGTTTTTTTTTTATATTCGCTAAAACTAAACAAGTACAAAAAGGATATTCACCAAACTCTGTCTGTATGCCTTTAACGTATTGGTAAGAACTAGAAGTAGCAGTTTTCTATTTTTTGATGCTTTAAATACATGTTTATTTCATTTTTCCTTCCAAAACCATACCTACGATAGTATTTTTGATACACAGATTTTTCAAAACTGCTGTAGAGCTCAACGCAGAACTAATCTAAAAAGGTCGTGTTAACTAACAGCTCTAGTCTGTGAGGCAAAAATCATTAAACAAAAATATTCGTTGTATAGGCGACGGTCTACGTTCAGGCTCACGAGGTCATAAAAATTTCAAATTACTGCTAATAAATATGCAATTAATTCAAAAGTTATTCTTAACGAAGTGCCATATACGATTTTAGACTATTATTACATAGTGCAGCGATGGCAAATTATTTTGTAGCAAAGTGCCATGTAATGCACAAAATTTTTGGAATTTCATATATAGTTGCGCGTGCCATGAACTGTGCCAAATATACGATAATTTCAGAAATTGGCGTGCCATCAGAATTTTCTGCTGGCATGCCATAGTTGGCACGCGTGCCACGTATTTGCCTCCCTGATATAGTGACTGCGCACTAGGGAACTTGTATCGTCTGTGAAGTGGTCTCTAGTTGCCTTTTCCATAGAAATTTTTGTTTCGTTTGTAACTATGCATTGTCATAGTTGTCATTATAACTACTACTATGGGGAGTGCATCGTGTTCTGATTTTTATCAATAAGTATAACTGAAAACTTAACTTTTTCAAATTCATAACTCAATATCTTCATAACTCTGCAATATCTTTAAGAAAAATATCTACACTTGGCACCTAAGTCCTAATTAGGTATATGAAGAATTGTAGTTTCGGTTTATTGATTATATTATAGTTACTGAAGTTATTGTTTATTACGTTATTAAATTATTTATATTATTATAATACGAAATACTTAAGATGTACTAATTAAAAAGTAAAAACAAATTGGAAACCACTTCTTGTAAGAAAAAAAATTATTGATGATCTATAGGTTCAACAATAACGAATGTTTAAAGTTTAAATTAATTTCTCACAACTATATCTATTTGTTAAACATATTTTCACTGGCAATGTATTCTTATACATATCTATATTAAACTAAACGAAAAATTGTGTATTTTAAATTATGAGCGTTCGTTTGCGTAACCAAATTTAAATTGCGGTTGTCATCAAATAAGTATAATAAATTTCAATTATTCTAACAAGAGCACAGTCGCTCATATTTAGGAAACACAAATGAAAAATTAAGAATTTATTATATTAAGAACTTTAATAATTTATTATTTCAAAATGTATAAGTAATAGATAAGTAATAACAATATATTTGTGATTCAGTATCATTTCTGTGCGATTATATTATAGGTACTTATATACTTATACCTGTAACATTTATGAAATGTTATTTTTTCTATATATGGTCATTATTTGCATTTTTTGAGTGATTAGTGGTCTCACTACCTCACTACCGTGAATTCTGTATTTTTCATATCTCACTACAATTAAATAACATTGATTGCGTATCAAAGTTCAACAAGATTTAACGAATTTGAAGTGACCAATCGATTTGATCTATATGATCTAAAATCTCGAAGCAACCCGAGAAATACTGTCAAAACTGTATGTGTTCGCCCGCCATATTGTATCACTTGTAAGTTTCGTTGCTTCATCGCGAATTCACAATTTGTATTTTGTGTTAAAAATAGTGCAAGGTGTAGAAAGGTGTATAGATATTCGCGATTATGGCTATTGTTTACTCAGATGAATTTGCGCCACTCGCCTAGCGGTACATAATTGCGGGCAAACCGTGCATCGTTTCGGGCTGAAATTTGGTATCTGGGCAGCTGTCCCTCCCGATTGAACCTGGAGTAAAAAGAAACAAAATCGGCTGGTAAAGAAGACGTATTGGATATGGCCAGAAAGTTGTGCGGTGCGAACCCGTACCGATTTTTTTTACTTTGTCAATTTATTCATTTATTCAGACGAGAAACACCACCAACAACGTTTTAAACAAACTTAGGTTAATTCTCATTACAAATTTTAAAATATAGACATACCGTTTCCAACAATTGCAACAATATCGCACTTATGAAGATTGAAAACTCAAAACGACAGCAAGTTGGCTGAAAATTGCAGAATATTTAATCCCTGCTAGATATGAGACAATTCCGAATGATTCTGAATCATATGAAAGAATTCTGACTTTATAAATATATAAATCCAAACTTTATAGCGTTTTCGGACTACTGCACTCAGTGCGCACCCGCAGTGCGCGCAACCCACTTCTAGTTTTGCTCTAAAACTCGATCAATACAGTTTTTTCAAAATATAGTCCGAAAATGATCATTGCACTGGACTGCATTGACCCCCATAGTCAGGGCAAAAAACTGCAAGTTTTTTGCATTTTCATACGACGTAGGTATATGTCATTGGTTAAGCTGGTGTCAAGAACTTCCAAACATTTAAGAATGAAAAATAAGTTTTAAAAATAAGTGTTCTATGAAATATCTACCACTTTCTATATGCAGGGTGTTTCGCATTTGTTTTTGTATTTTAAATGGAACCCTCCAAATTATATAACATTCCTGAAAGATATTTGTAACAGTTCTATAATGTTTCCCCCCTTGTTATCTGTACTTTTGTCCAACTGATTAAGTGTTACTTGCATTTTGATTTTCAATGCAGACATATGAAATGCCTACAAGAAGCAGCAATATTTTCAATAATATAATATATGTAGGTATTTAAATTCAGGTTCGACTATAAAGGATATAGCTTAAAGCAGTTTTTTCCGAGTCATCATTTCTTTGTTTGCTTCCATACGCATTGAGTCAGTTCAGCTGACCATTTATAGAAACCGGCAAAACTCAGATTTAGCGAGTGGTATCTATACGCATAATACCAAGCTATATCTAATTTTAATTATTCTTTTGGTTTTGGATAGTATTTATTTGATTCTCTTCATGCATATTTCAAGATTGTAGATTTGGCAATCAGTTGGCAGCTCTCTAGGTATATGGGGGCATTCGATTTGACGCTTGATAGTTCGGACGGGTCAAGTCGTAAATATGTAAAATAAATTTAAAAAGTTCTGCGGTGCGCACCCATTCCTATTTACCATTTTTAAGTTTATCACATTTTAAAATACATAAGCCTTCAGAAGAAACACCTGCATAAATCTTATTCTAAACACCCTGTATTCAACTTAGTGGAATTTCTGCCCAATTTCGTGCAGAACAGGGTATAAAAGTATTTGACAAATCGCTCCCTTCTTTACCGACCAATGTTATTTATTTTTTACTTTTTTACTAAGCCTGGGATTAGTTAGCGGGATTAGTTAGCGGGATGTAGTATACTACATTTCAGCCTCTAAGTGGCTTGGTTTGTCCGCAATTTTGTTCATATACCAGATCCAAATACACAAGCATCCTTCACTCCAAAACCCACTTTTTTAAGCTCAGGGAAGCGAGATTCGTGTATTTCCGACGCTAACCCGACTTCGATTTTTTGACCGGTTACATATCTTTCCTTGCTATACCTTCGGTGTGGTCGGAATCTCAGTGGGAACGAATAAATCGGTGCGTTAAATTCACACCGCACCCAACTTTCTTACTATCACCAATACGAATTATCGTTGAATAAGAAAAGTAAATTTTGCCCATTTCCATGCCTTTTTTTTCTCCGAAAAATATATAGAATATGATAGATAATTCGTCGCCACTGTAATATATGTAGGTATGTCTATTCTATTCTATTCTGATTGTTATACTATTGTTAATAACTTAAACGGTTTGGACATTATATTTACTGGCTAATAATTGCAGCAATTTGTATGTAAGTATACCTAGATTTTGTAAGTACCTTTAGTGCTATAAAATAATGACTAAAAGGTAATATGGTTGGTTATTCATTGTTTGATTTTAACTAAAGAAATCCAAATCCTAATTAAATGTGGATGCAACTGAACACAGATACATTTTGCAAAGAACAATTTTCATTAAGAATTTCAAACCTCGTAAGTGGCTGAAAGTATAACAGTTATCTCATTCACATATAAAAATTTCTGCTGTTTTAATGCTTGTATAACCTGTGATATAAGAGTTTCTTCAAAAACAAACAGAACAATTAAACTCTCAGATGTGTATATGTATACTCAACACTGAGTATCTACCGTGTGATTAGTTTATCGTTGAACATAGCATGTGCTATGTTCCTATGTGCGATGGTAAAATAAACGAGTCAAACTCATGGCAACGGGGATT
>JARJEB010013650.1:0-14620 GCA_030264535.1 Liometoxenus newtonarum | reverse complement strand
GTGTCTCTTAAGAAAATCTTAAAGCATTGTATATGATAGATATAGAAGGATAGATGCCTTAACGAACCGCTTTCAGTACTATAATGGCTTTATTATGAAAGCAAATTTTAAAAACTTATTTATGCATTTCTGATGAAAATTAGTGGAAAAATTACAAACCTCAAATTTTTAAAAATGTGATTCAAATGATTTAGTTTACAGAAAATTTTGATTTTAAATTTATTTTCGGTTTTGAATATTTTCATAAGCGATACATTTGGTAATAGCAGAGTTCTAAACTTATAAAAGTAAGGAGTAAAAACTTTTAAGAATATGCCATTGCATTACAGTGCAGTTAAAATAAATAAGTGAAACATTAGAGTGGAAGAAATGCGAAAATATTTGAATGTAATGTGTCGAATGTAAAAGGGTAATAAAACGTTAAAAAATAGAGCTCGTGCAGAGTGCAGTTAGCTCAATGGGGAAACATCAGAGATGGTTTTATCTCGTGATAATGGTCGCGAATAAGTACGGAAGAATGAAGAAAGAAAACGAAACGTAAAATCACTGAAAAAGGATAAGCATGCCAGGATATAAATGTAGTGAGAGTTACGGGGAGAATCTGCACCTGCACGGCTATTTACTACTCTTTATAACATAAAGTCTGCTGGGTCATACAACCGAACATACTCATGTACACTGCATACAGGATGAGGAAATTTTCATGGGACTGTAGCACTTTTTTGACTCAACATTTTGGGTTGAGAGGTTAGTAACACTATTTAGTTCAAAGTAAGATACAGCTGGAGAGCATGGCAGTCGAGGAGAATAAAATACGTTTGTCATCATGTCATCATGGCTTGTTACTTTCTTTATTCCCGAATATAACTATATGAAATCTCAAAGATCGACTATATTTATTATTTTATAAAATATAAAATCGAAAGAAATTTCAAACTCTTGTCATAACAGTTTTTGTGACCATAGAACTGTCATTAAAGCATTAAAGCACTGTGCTAATAAGGTTTGGTGACTTTACAGCACTGTGCTGTAATGATCAGTCAAGTAGTTTGGCAATACTGTAATGTGAACACCGATTTATTTAAGTGTGGTGACTCACCGATTTGTTAAAATGATTGAAAAAACTATAAAAATAAATCGTTTTACAGAAAGTTTTTTATTTAAATTTTTTGGTCTAAAATCGCTAAAAAAAGCTAAAAAAGGTTTTTTCGCCTATTTGTATTTTTAAGTATTTTAAAAGTCTGAAAACATGATTTTTGAGCGGTTTGAACGTTCAAAAATGAGGTGTTTGGACTTAAAAAAAAACGTGTTTTTAGAGTTTTTACGAATAAATTCAAATTTTTTTTAAATTACTCATAACATTTAAGATATAAATCTAAAAACACGTTTTTGTTTTTCGATTTTTGTATTTTTAAGTATTTTTTAATTTAAAAAAAAAATCTAATAACACGTTTTTTTGAATTTATTCGTAAAAAATAAATATTTTTAAGTTTTTTTAAGTATTTTTATGTATTTTTAAGTATAAAATTCAATATTGAAAAATTCTATTGTTAAGTATTTTTAAGTAGTTGTAAGAATTTTCAATCCAAAATTACTTTGATCATCGACGAGTTCTATGAAATCGTACGTTTATAAAGGACGGAAAATTGTGCGGTGCGAATCCGTACCGATTTTTTTGTTATTATTAATACAAACATGTCATATAGCGCAAGCTGGACGACGATTATGTACCGTGACACTAGAACTAGTTATAGGTCGGTTACAGTATCGTGACAACCTGGGTGACAACGTACTCACTAACTAGGTAAATGAAAATGTTACATCAATATCAAGTGCTTACATTTTTTTTGTTTGCTTGCGTATAATGACAAATTGATCATGTGACTATCAGCAGACCAAACACAATCAAATTTCCCTTCGTCCTTCACATCATAAACATCGGATTTTATTCCTTTCAGGATATCAAATACTTTTCTTTTCCAATAATGCCGCTGCTATCCATCAAAATTCGATTACATATTTGTTTGCTTTCTTCTTTCGTATTATTATTTATTATTATTATAAAATAAGAAAATTTTCATGACATATCAAACATATCTATCCTGAATACACCACATATAGAAACCCCCGTGACAACATAACGAAATAGAAAACTCACTCACACTGCCACACATTCATATATATTATGGCCTTCAGGAATATATGGCGTTTGTTCGAAATGTTCTCTTTTTTTTTGTATTTATGTAGTGAGTACTAGGAAGTGAAATAAAAGTTTTATTGCATGAAAGTGCAATAAAATTTTCCCATTTCGGTGCAGATTGCTTCTAGATCCGTTTCTCTACTTGGCCCCTCAACATCGCACTCACTTACTGGTAGGTCCTGCTAGGACTATTCGCATTTGTGTGTTATACGAATGAGCTCTTAAGAAAAGAAGAAAGTAGCTCATTGAACGGGCGATGAGAAAAGTTGCGTTATTTTAGGCCTTGCATTGTTACCACCCTTTTTGGGAACTTCAAGGTTTAGACCCCCTAATTTGAAGCTAACGTTGAATTATCGTTCTTATTCTACTTGATATTTGAAAATCGTATGCTAAATAGAAAACATAAAGCTATACCGAACAGTGTTCCAATACCCGACGTGCGTTATATTAAATAAAAAATTTAAAGAAAAAACTCGAATACCTTTTAGCAGAATGAATGTTCATTTATTAAATGTAACTTCTACGTAATTAGATTTGTTAAAAAGATATTTTAGTCAGGGTGTTAGTCAATTTATTTTTGTAATCAAAAATAATGCAATTTTATTGGAACTGAAATCAAACGCAAAGAGAAAAAAAGTAAAGACACATGGCGTGTTTGCGTCGGACATTTAAGAAATGTTGTTTCATCCGTTTTTTGCGCCTTCGGTGCTCGTCTTTTAGGACTCTTAACGATGGCCACGGCAATAGTAAATGTGTTGCAGCAGGAAGAGCGGGACCTGCAGAAAAATACTAGAATATCTGACGGAAAATATAGAAAAGGGCAAAGCACTATAATTCCACCACATAAGGGAGAGGGAACACCAAATGGGAACATAAAAAGTTTCTTTTTCTAGTAACAACTTGCACAAGCATCAGCGAACGAAAAAGAAATATGATGATGTTTTTAGCTTTGGAAGGACTGAAAATGTATTTCCACTAGTCGACACCGAATGCGGTTATATGTACGACATATAGGAAGAATAAAAATGTGGAAGAATGGGAAAACGAAAGTTCGACGAAATAAATTTATCCATCTTTATCTGTTTCTTTTATCCTGAAATTCTTTGACAGACAGCAGAGTGTTTCTCTTTTCACTATTTTTCGTTTTGCCCTTTGGCTTTACATTGCTGTTTGCCCTTCGTTTATCTAGTTTCTCTGTGTGTTAAAATTTCTACATTTTTCAAAAACATTTTACCGTTCGTGTTCGTCGTGTTTAATTAGGCGTGACTGGACTTTAATGACTTCAGCATTCAATTGATGCAATGTTACAAACTGGTTCAATTGTTCATTGTAAAGGTCAAAAAGTATACAATGAAATACTTTAAGCATTTAAGTCGACTATATAGGGAGGAAGATATAGTTGACATTAACTTTGTAATATTTCATCTCACAATTGAATAATTTATTTGTTTTATTTTCAGAGCTTGGCATTATTAATTCTACCATTCCTCCCTGCGTCGAATTTATTCTTCCCAGTTGGCTTCGTCGTCGCCGAACGTGTTCTATATATGCCATCGATGGGTTTCTGTTTATTGGTAGGCTACGGTTGGACATTGTTAGAAAAATGCAGAAGGAAATTGGCGTGGTTGGCCTTAGCTGTATTTTTATTTTCGCACGGCACAAAAACGTATTTGCGAAATTGGGATTGGGAGACTGAATATTCGATATTCATGTCAGGCCTGCACGTGAATCAACGTAACGCTAAATTATTTAACAATGTTGGCCATGCCTTGGAAGGCCAAGCTCAGTACATTGAAGCATTGCGCTATTTCCAAACTGCGGTTAGTGTTCAACAAGACGATATTGGGGCGCACATAAATGTGGGACGCACTTACAATCATTTGAAGATGTTTAAAGAAGCAGAGGAAGCATATCTGCGTGCAAAGTCCCTGCTACCGAAAGCAAAACCTGGTGAATCGTATCAGGCCAGAATTGCTCCGAACCATTTGAACGTCTTTCTTAACTTGGCCAATTTGATATCAAAGAATTCGACGCGTTTAGAAGAGGCGGACATGTTGTATAGGCAAGCCATCAGCATGAGAGCTGACTATACTCAAGCTTACATCAATCGCGGGGACATACTCATCAAGCTGAACCGTACCAAGGAGGCGCAGGAAGTTTACGAGCGAGCGCTCTTGTACGACAGCAATAATCCCGATATATACTATAACGTGAGTATAAGTGTCTTGTTTGCTTCTTTTACGCTGACATTCATACTACAGCAACTCTCCTTTTATCGAGTGCTGTTATATCGAAACGCTTTTCCGCCCTCTTATACTACGTACACCACTTGAACTATTAAACGCTGTATAGTAGTAACGACATGTCAATTAAAACGCATTTTACCACTTATGATCTTATTTCTTTATGGTGGCAAGTTTTCATGGCTGTCTGTTAATTACTTTTTAATTTTTGCTATTGTTTAAAGATTGCGTGTTTAAAGTTTTACCATCATTTTGATAATTTTGGTTTTTGTTATGTAGGATGCACAAACATTAATGCGCTTCAGGTAGCGTTATTCAATTTTGTATTAAAATTTCCAGCTGGCAATTGTCAAAATAATTGCTTTAAAAATCATTTATGCACAACCTGAATTTTATGAATTTTCCAAATGATCCAGACATTTCCATAATGTATAATTACGTGAATTTAATGCTTCAGTGGCTAACCAAGAATATTCATTTTCTTGCTTGAAATACTAATTAATGTGTGTTTATCATTTTATTCTGCGTATAACAAGTAACAGAAATAATAAATATTGTTGCAGCTGGGCGTCGTGTTTTTGGAGCAAGGCAAAGCCTCGCAGGCGTTGGCGTACCTAGACAAGGCGCTGGAGTTCGATCCCGAGCATGAACAAGCGCTTCTCAATTCGGCAATTCTGCTGCAGGAATTGGGACGAAGCGAGCTGCGTAAGATTGCTCGCGAACGTTTGCTCAAGCTACTGGCGAAGGACGAGCTCAACGAACGAGTCCATTTCAATCTGGGCATGCTGGCGATGGACGATAAGAATATCGAAGAAGCCGAACATTGGTTCCGTCGCGCCGTTCATTTAAAGAATGACTTCAGGAGCGCACTCTTCAATCTCGCTTTATTGATGGCCGACGATCAGAGGCCATTGGAAGCCGCTCCCTTTCTCAACCAGCTCGTCAAGTATCATCCGGATCACATCAAGGGTCTAATACTTTTAGGGGACATCTATATAAATAGCATCAAGGATTTGGACGCTGCCGAGAATGTAAGTCATTCCCTTATTATAGCATTTCGTTAATCCGTTTTAATTAACCCAAACCCAAATGTTGTTTTATTGTTCAGTGCTATCGAAGGATATTGGAACTAGATCCGGAGAATATCCAAGGACTCCACAATCTTTGTGTCGTACATGTCGAACGGGGTAAACTTCTTCAAGCGCAAACATGTTTGGAAATAGCACATAAATTGGCACCTGGTGAAGATTACGTTTTGCGTCATTTACAAATCGTGCAGAATCGAATCGTGAAATTGAAATTGAATCTGAACATTAATAGCGACGGTGTTGACCAGGAAATTAATGAAGATGAACAATCGAAAGTCGTGTCGAATAAGAGTAAGGAAACGGAACGAAAAACCGAGCCTGTCGTTAGCGGTGATTCGGAGGAACAGAGATACAGTAGTCGCGTGGTTAATACCGAACCGATGTTCATGAAAAATGTTGACAATATCGATTATCCTTACGTCGACGTGGTGGACGACGAAACAGAGTTCTCCTTCCATAATATTAACCACAGTAGTCATAATAATAATAATAATAGGGGAGATAGTTTTAACAAGAATGCTGCGACGATCACAAGAAGACGAAGAACCACGCACAGACACAAATCGAGGACAAAAAACGGAGCTGATAGCGACGACCCATCTTTCGGCGTGTCCTAGTAAGTGCAATGAATTAATAGTTACTGGCGTTCAACGATCTTCGAATGCTATTTTTCGCTTTTGGAAACCAAAGGATTTGTGAACATATTTTTTTTATCTTGTGCAGATTTTCTCCACAAGTGAACGTTTGGATCTCAACTAATTTAAAAAGGTTTACAAAAATTTTAAATTATTTATAATTCTTAGTACAAATGAAAAGAATAGTGAAAACCAAAAAAGACCCTGAACTCATATTTTCTTGTGCTCGATGAAGTTTACTTCGGGGTGAAATTGTAAAATTTCTGAAAGAGAACGAGATTTACATGTTTCCATTTTTTGTTCAAATTCAAATCAAAAGTTGAACGAACATTGAATATTTAAAAACGAATCTTAAAAAACTTAAGCACTTAAATTTACAATCGTAACAAAACATGACTTCAAAACGTGCAAATAATTTCTTACATAAATTATAATATAAAACAAATTAAACAAACAATATTTAAACTCCTTTAAAAGGTTTTAAACAAATGTGAAATGTAATAAAACTTAAAAAAAACGTTTTATTATTACGTACGATATGGATATTAATGATATTACTTATATATTAAAATATATTTCTATTAACTGAAAAGGACTTTTATACGCGCCACTAGATGTAGTGTACATTCTGTGATATTCAGAATTATATGTGAAAATTTCATCAATAATTATTATTACTTATAGTTTCTAAAGAGAAAACTATGTTTTTGTGTTAATAAAATTACATATTTATTCATTAAAATTTAACCGCTTCTTATTGTTTGATTTTTATTATTTCTTAGGTATTTCTTTTTCAACTTCAACACAACAGAAAATTTTAATTCCGCTTTTAACCAAAAAAAAAACGAATTTTGGCCTCTTAATTTTATAATTAATAAATTAATAATAATTCATTCTAATTTATGTATTTAATAAGCCAATACATCTTGAAGAAACCACTAACAATCTTGAACTAGAAAATGTTGATAGATCTTACTTTAGAATCTTCTAAAAAATTTCTCTTTTCTAATCAGCAAATTTGGTTATGTAGAAGCTATTTGTTACATTATAAGAAACATTCATCCTTTCTAAGTAATAGTTAATGAATGTGTATTTTCATGATGCAATTGAAACTTTTTTTACCATTTGATTATAAAAATTTTAACGGAACTAAACGATTAATAATAGCAAGAGTGAAACGGAAGCGTCCGTTAAAGAGACTTCCGTGCCAAAGTTCCGGGCTTCAGCATACTTTTTCATTTTATATTTTATTCATTCACGGTTTTTTTTTGCATGCTACCTCTGTATTCTAGGTCCAATGTTCGTACCCTACCGCAGTATTTTTATTCATGTACGCGAAAACGTTACTTAATTAACTAACAATAGAAAACCATGAACACATGTACTGTTCACTTGTTTGTTATTATCGATTTTTTGCGTGCTCTTTTTTACTTTCAATTTTTTGTCGTTTTGTGAACGTAGAATGAAAAATATATTGAGCACACACAACACGTGTAGCGCATAAATCCCAATCGTCTTTGCGACTTCGTGATACCAAAATACTGAAAAACATTAAATAACAATATGATATTAATCAAAAAGAGCATGAAGTAAAAGAAACCTAAGACAAAAGAGCTAAAGAAAAGATGAGAATAATACCAATCCAGACCTGTAAGCAAAGCATGACAAATTAATAATTTATTCAAAAGTTTCCTTCCTTTGTTATATATTTTTTGGTCGACCGGGAATTTGTTTTTTAATGTATCAAGGAGTTGAAATGCATGGATAACTAAACATGCAAAATTTTTCAAAAATCATCAATTTTTTTTTTCAAGCGTAGCTTGTGAAATCTTGTTAATTTGTTTTATTAATTTGAAAGAAACTCAGAAAGCTGTTTTTATTTATTAAATTTTTACGTTCAACCTACGTTTTATTAAGTTTAGGTTTGTTCAGAAGAAATGGGAATAAGGAAATACGTAAAGGCTGTGCACCTAAGTCGTAAATCCGTCGTGAAATGTTTGATTCGATGCGACGTTTTAACCTAATAAATGGTCGACCTTTTATCTAATAATAGGAATAAAATTGTTTTGTTTGGTTAATGGAAATGGACACATTTCACTTTATATTTAATGTGTCCGCCTGGATTTCCTTCGCTCCAAATTTCATTCTGTTATTTTTCAAAATTTTTATTTAGGATTTATATACACTTGACTCTGTAATTGTAAAGTTACAGAATAAATTAGGCAACCGCGTTATTCTCTCTTAAGTATTATAACAAAATAATAATGCCAACGTTAATTAATTATTTTTCAAAATGCAAAATTAATCAACAATCATTCATGCTTAAAGGAATCGTTGCGTATAAAACTAATACAAAAACAATGTTACTTGGGCACTGTATTATTACTTATTTTTTGCATTGTTTGGCTTGAAAAAAATTATGCAGATTTACATATTATTTATTTTTTATTAAACATTATAAATGATCACAAACATGATGCCAAAATTTAAATTTTGTATATTATAGATATTTCATTTTTTTGATTTAAGAAACGATAATTAGGTTGACTCATAAAAATGGAAAATTACTATGAAAAGAAGAAAGAATATGTCTTTAATTTATTTTTGCACACTCACTATGTTATGAACATTTTATGCAACAGAATTTGTGGAAACAATTGTATAAGGGATTCTGTAACAGCACAAACACTGAACGTTTATATCCATAACGCAACACTTGGTCGCTAGTGATTTCGTGAATAAATTGTGGGTGTGCAAAAAATAATCTTCGCAACGTTTTGCTGTAGAAAGGGTGTTTTATGCGCTCGTTTTATTACTCGCACTTGCTTCGGTCGTGCTCGCGAAACACTAGCGCATAAGAACCTTCTTAACGCAACTCGTTGCGAAATATACTGTTATAGTTGTACTTATATAAAAAGGTGCCTTGGAAAACAAAAATAAAACTAAAATTAAATTAAAAAGAAAACCATGAAAGAAAAAAACGATTTTAAAAATACATACAGAAACATTTTAATTTCCTCTAAGTGGTTTGAAGATTTTTATCTTCAGAAGTTTAAAGTGATATTAATACTTGTTTCCCATTATTTCAATTTCAACATTTCAAAATGAAATCAGAAAAACAGTTAAAAAATAGCGTTTTAATGTAATCTGAATGATTTAATTAAATGAAAAGGAAAATGAAGGAATACTAACTGATTACTGACTAATTAATATAAGATAGAAGAAACACTGAATGAATGAATATTTTTCTATGTTGTCAAACTGTTCATATATAAATGATATATATAAAAAAATAATTATAAATATATTATAGATATTATATATAATATGGAAGTAATTACGTATATAAAAACAGATATAATAAGTGTATAAATTGGTATGAAGCAAAATAAAATACTAAACAAAAAAGTGACATAAGAAAATAAAAATAAAAGAAGATGTAAAATTGATGATGACTGTGTTGAAAACTTAAAATGCTTTTCTAAATTTATCAATTATTTTATAAATGCCAAATGAATTTTTTTCATTGGTTTATAAACGTAAAGTTGGTACTGTCATATTCCTAAAGTGTAAATCTTTAACCGATATGAGCAAAAATTTGAAATTGTTACTCATCAATTTACTAATAATTAAGATTAGCCTAAAATATGTTTTTATAATTTGTTTAATATTTCACTTGAAGATTATATGATCAAAGCGAGCTAAGTAAACAAACAAATGTATACATTAATATTTGTTCTCTATTTTTATAAATATGCTGAAATGTTAGGTATGTTTGACCTTATATTTGGTTGCCGATGCTGGACAGTACTGATTTTGCAAGGCCCTTTGTAGCCATCAATTTTTCTCTTTCTTTTCGACTTTAATTTGTTTTCGAGATTAGATCGGACGATGACATAATTAAATAACATATATTTTTCAAATAGTTATTAATAAGGGACTGAAGTAAATGTATATTTATAAAATTTAAAGTTAAATTGTTACTTCATTTTAACCCAAAAAACGTTTGAAAACGTATACATTCTAGTACTCTGCCTATCATTATATGTTAGAGACCTTAAACACGACCTTATAATATAAACTGATGAATGTTAATTAATGTGTTATTTAATAAAAAAAATTATAAAAATTATAAAATTGTATTCCATAAATACAATTTCTAGTTTTTTGTTCTTTATACTTTTTTTATTTGATTTGTGTCTCTGCTTAATTAATTAACCAGATAAACTGGTAAATCAATACATTTAATCTACTTGTAAGTATAATTGATACAAAACGTACATTTCGACAATCCTATAATTTGATTTCGGCAGTATCTAGTTTGTAATAACTTTTATAAAGACTAATGAATTTGTAACCGATCAATTTCATAAATAACAAGAACACTAACAAAAGGAAAGAGTCTAAATGAACATTGCAAGAGTGAACATAATTTATAATTATGATGACCTCTTACTAATTCTAACTATACGACTTGTTGTAATGATTATATGAAACAAATGGCAGATGTTATTAACAATTTCCATGAATCCAAAAATGTAATTTTAAAAATCCCAACCAAAACATACTTAAATGATAAAAAGATATTATATTGATGAATAAAAATAAAACCGTGTGTATTTGTAATAAAGATGCATTTAATTAATTAGTTGTTCTCAATTTGTTTTTAGAACCAACTGCAAATATTTTCCTTACAATGCAACAAAGCTAAATGTTTTTTTAAAGATTTCCCCGTATATTTCCACCAATTTGCATCTCTAATTTAAGATTTATATCTCTGATACCTATCTTTCATATATCTATCTTTATACCTCTTTGTTTTATACACACCCTAACCTAATAACATTTAATGTTTGAAAGTAGATTTCTATCAATTCGACGAAACAGAAATTACAGAAACTGTGTTGAGTTTCTTGGAAATTAGAAAATAACGGCTCAAATTGGCAAAGTTCTATAATTTATATATTATTGGTCTCAATAAAAACATAAACGTATACCTAAATTTGAATTTGTCAGAACCGAATAGCTAGAAATTTGAATTTTGACCAAGAGGTGGAACAAGATTACTAGAGGGTTACAATGTTCAGTTTTTGAAGAACATCAAGCTGAGCTTTGTGGTAACCATCAGCTACTTTCGATAAACCTCTCTAAACTAGTCAGAGTAATTCCAAACTACTGTATATTGCTTGAAGAAGAAAAAAATAAAGAAAATTGAATAATTTGAATTTTTATAGTAACAGACACACTACAATTGCCTGAGCTCACAGCTTTAAAATCAAATTGTTAGTTTGGCTGCCTAACGTAGAACATTCAAATTTTTCGGTTTTCTTTAATTTCTTTTTCCAGCAATAGGACTCATGATACTATTACAAACCATCCGCAAGTCCTAAAAATGGTACAAATTAAGAGTTATAACGATGTTATTAAATAGTAACTCGAAGCTTATAAGCAAATTGGTTTACTTATTTTGGGCACACGTTTACAATACTACGAAACTTAAGTAAGTTCAGCTGGGTGGCAAAAGAGATAATTCTGGAGTGGAAAGGCTTTGCTGCTTCTTTTCGCTAGGTAGGAGAATCCTGCATAGGATAACTACTGACTCCCGCCTGTACCCAATGTCAGACTCTCTCAACCTGGTCATCAACCTAGTCTTCAACTTGCGATGTTGAGGACTAGGTTGACCGTCTGTGGGCAGGTTGAGGGCAGGGTGAGGGGACGAACGGGGAACACGGATGATTCGAGTTCGCGTTTAATTTAGAAAATTAAGATTGCAAAATTTTGGCAACTGCTTTCGCGAGCGATGGCATGAAGCAAATGCCGTTTGCCTTCGCCAGACTAACTACTTGAAAATATTTAACCGTATCTGTGAGCATGATCGGAGGCGCATGCTCACGAGCCAGTGAATTTTGTCCCTCCGTAGGGGGTGGCCGAATGTTTGGTGGCAGCGGCCAGGTTTGCTCCGTTGGCTCCGAAGAAGATGGCTGAGTTGCGCGGCCTTGCCTGTGGCGCGACTTGTGTCCGGGTTAGGTGTAAATGAGTGTGGCAACGGGCTGTTCTGTTTGCGGGGTTGGGGTACTTTCGCGGCTACTAGGCCGCGAAGCGGGAGCTGGAGACGATTCCTTTGAACCGGCCTTAGGCTTTCTCGTGGTAGGGACCGCGGTCTTAACGTCTGGTGAATCCGTCCCCATATCCTCATCCGAAAGGACCGCGTAAGAATTATTAGAAAGCTTGGGGGAAATTGTTTTTTGTTTCGCGCTCGCGCGCGAAGCGGTGGACACGGTGGAATCATTTCGAACCTATCACGGAGGGATGCCCGCAAGTCGTCAATTATTAATTGAAAATTGGCCTTTTGGAACTTTGAACGTGTGCACAGGGCAGGGAATTTAATAACGGAGACGGAGTCCCACAAAGGGAAAGACCGCTCTGCTTAAACACAAATCCTACTCACAGTAGGAATAATAAGGATTGAACTCACTGGATGGTAGACACACGGATGGAATCACCAAACACAACTCGGAACTCTAGCAAAAGCATCCGACTTTGCTGCTGTCGTGCGGTCCTTTTATAGGGGATTTTGGTCAAACGAGGTGGTCTCTTTCACGACAGTGGGAACAAGTGTGAGTAGTAGGGGTGCCGTTCTTGACTTAAGTCTGGCACTGGTGCGTTTCTTGGGGGTTTTGTTGTAACTCGCGTCGGTTGGGGTTGCTACAATCTCGTGGCTGATGAACTGAGTTTCTTCTGGGACAAAGTTCTCGCTTTCTATGATGCTGCGCAGGTCATGGTTTACCTCGGTGGGTTCGTAGCTCTCTTCAAAGGTGCTGTGTCCGTCGAAAGGAGGATTGGTAGTGGACTGAGTAACGTGAACGCTTATTTATGATTAACTCAATAATGTCTATTTGACTCTGATATTACAATAATTATAATTTCGATAGTAACTGCATTTATCGCTGCTTCGTTGATTCCCTTCATAGATGGCATGAATACTACACTCTCCCACGCTTATTTGTTAGACTGTAGTTACGAAGATATGGCGGCGGTTGCCGCGTTCTATTAGATCGCTGTAAGCACTGGAAAGTTTGAGTATCTTCGTGATTTCCTGGCGGCTCGGGCGCTTCCCGAGTTGCCTTAATTGGTTCATTGGTGACCGGAAAATATACTAAGTCCTGTAAGTCGATTCCCTGGGGTTGCGTGTTATTCAGTTCTTGTGATTTTGGCTCGGCAAACGTTACCGTTTTCTTCTTCTTCTCTTTTCCGCATGAGTCCGCGTCCTTGGACAAATCCGTATCTACTGCCAGAATGCTTGCAGCTAGGAGTTGATTTATGTGACGTTTGAAAACGTATCCGTTGTCGAGTTCGACTAAACAGTGTAGGATGACCATATTTCTTTTTGATGGTTGTACTCGGTCTCCCACGCTTAACTGTCTGGTGACTAATTTCGGAGCTGTTGACTTTTGGAATTTGATCGGCTTTATCGCACCTAGTTGTATCCTGATCTGCCGGTTTAAGTACTGTTCGGCAGGTGTTTTCCCATTTTTCAGTGGAGTGGCTCTATATCGAAAGAGTATTTCTCTCACTTTATCACGCATTGGAATTCGATCTTTGGTCATGGCTGATAGTCGGTGTTTTAGAGTTTGTACGTTCATTTCCGCTAAGCGGTTGGTAGCAGGGTGTCCGGAGGCGCTGAATTTTTGGAATATTCGGTGTTTTAGAGTTTGTACGTTCCTTTCCACTAAGCGGTTGGTAGCAGGGTGTCCGGAGGCGCTGAATTTTTGGAATATCCCCGCGGTTTCACAGTATTCATTGAATATTTCACTCTTGAAAATTGTCGCGTTGTCTGAGACTAGAATTTCTGGAAACCCGTGTCGAGCAAATAAATCTTGAAGGATTCCGATAGTCAAATTTGATGAGGGCGCTTGTTGACTTGAGGCGACTTCAGCCCATTTAGACTTCGCATCAATAACTCCCGGGAAATGATGACCGTCGTATATAAAGTCGTACATAAAGTCGAGCGAGTTGTTTCATTTTGGTTATACCAATATGCGTTCGGTGCAGTTCTTGTAGAACAGCTTCTCTGAGAGAAATTGGAATTACAACGCGTTGTCCTCTAAACAACATGTTGTTATCGATTGTAAATTGAGATTCGCTTTCGCTATTCGTGCGTAAGTCTTTGATTATGCTTGAAAGCTCTTTGTCCTTAATTGTTTCATGTGTCAACTTGGTACTTGAAATTTGATCGATGGTTGCTTCGCAAAGTCGATGTACTTCGTCATTGATTGAATTAGTTTGGTTTTTTATCGGAAGCGGGGCTCTTGATAGACAATCGACGTTTGTATTTTCAGAACCTTTTTTGAACGTGACTTCATAGTTGAATCCACTTAGATACGCTGCATAGCGTTGTAGTCGAGCAGAAGTCATGCGTGGAATCTTTGCATGTTGGTGGAAGATTCTCACTAA
>JARJEB010013642.1:0-15231 GCA_030264535.1 Liometoxenus newtonarum | reverse complement strand
ATACCTATAATTGACTCGTGTTAAGCTCATAATTCGCGAGTGGTGATAATGTCTGTCATATGTGCCTGCATACACACATAGTAATCGCTGTTTTATGTGGTCGTCGCGGATAAATAATTAAAACGATTTATAAGCGCTAACGGGTATATAAAATGAGCAACTACAAATCGCATTAATTAACTATATGAATGACTTACTAATATAAATATATGAACAATAATTTATAATGGATCTATACAGTTGAGTATGTATACCAAACTAACGAGAATAGTAGCACATATACCAAATAATCGCTTCCAATTGTAATAATGGTCGGATTTTACATTTAATTAATTATGAGTATTAATCATTCAACGCGGTAATTTCCAGTCCTAATAATTATTTCATTCATTCAAGATTTGTTCCAGTCGCAGCGCATTTATCGAAGATATTCCTTCCTGCGGGAGGTGGTGGCGCCATCTATCAAAGAGTAAAAAATTGAGTATCTCTTAGTCCAGCGCCACGGGAATGATAACGAAATGAAAATGTTCGTTGTGGTTCTTGGCAAGGATTTGCTGGATTCTGTGATCATAGAGTTGCTGATTCCTAGGTGGCGCGGGTAGCATCAGGCAAAAATAATATTCTCTGGACTAGAATGAAATTGAGTGTATTGGAGGGGTGAATTTTGGTGTTTGTGGACTAAGCACGGGTGCTATGAAGATAATTATCTCAATTAGGAAATTTATGAATGGACGAAGAATGCTAGGAATGTCATGCAATTAAAAGCAAATTGGAGGGGAATATACAGCGATATTGAACATTTTTCATCTACGGTTACATCGTATTCACCTGTATTTTTGTATATAAGTACGCTTTGAGTCTAATGGAACGTAAAGTGATTCATAAACCCAAAATTTACTTGGAACTGAACACACAAAAGGGGCGTTCATTCCTCGTTTGAATTTCGATGTCGATTGCGACTCCAATCCCATCCTTTATCTGTCGAGTGTTGACTAATTGTCACGTTTTTAAAACGTCGATTTTCCAATTCTTTTCAATGGTGCTCTGCAATTCCTGCGATTCCATTGTTTCAAAATCGGTGTTTCTTTCTATAAGTGTTCGTTTCGTTTGCAATTCTTTAGAATTGCAATGTTTCAATTACCGAATCATCCTCACCTCCTCACTTTTAACTCCATGTAAGCAAATGTAAGCCGGGTACGTGATTAAAATGTAGATGTATATTTGGGTTGCATTATATTGCATTTGCCCGTAAATTTACGCTAAACACATGCTAATAACAGCGATGAGCTGAACTCACATCACTACTTTTAACAATGCGAATGCTTGAAGGCTTTTGGACATTTGTGAACATCATGATCTCTCTATTGCTCTATTCAGTTCGAACATTGGGGCACGTCTATGGGATCGTACATCGTAGTTAGTGAACGACGCGACCGTATATTTTATAAAGCGAAACGGAAGCAGATTACGGATTGGCATGGCATGGTATGGTATGGTTGGAGCGCGACGTGCCTAGTCCGGTACTATTAGCCGACAGCTGGGTAGTAACAAGGGAACCAGGGAACTAAACCCAACATTTGTACGTTTCAAACAGGGAACACAGGGAAAAGAGAAAATCTGTGTGATCTTTACGCTGTTGATTTTAATCGAATACAATTAACTCCCCGGCTAGACAAATCAATAATAGATATATAACGAAACGAATACCTACTAAGCGTCTATAGTTTCAATGCAGAATGTAGTCTGAAAATAACTAACGGTAGAGTAAACATGGCCAACGATTACGAATAAATTATATGAAAATTGAAAAGTGTAATAAAATCCATGTAATTAAGACACGTTTTATAAATGAGTAAACGACTAATAAGCTTATTCGAAAATGAGTAAAAGCAA
Source organism: Liometoxenus newtonarum (assembly GCA_030264535.1). NCBI lineage: Eukaryota > Metazoa > Arthropoda > Insecta > Coleoptera > Staphylinidae > Liometoxenus > Liometoxenus newtonarum. Next base: position 13,338 of record JARJEB010013642.1, on the reverse strand, counting down.
TTAGTGCTTTAACTGATGTAATTAACAATTAATACGCTGGGTTTTGGTTGAAAATTATATATAGGAATTGTATGTGAAATGAATAGAACTAGAGTTCGGTGCACTATGGAACACCGAACATCGAGACCTGGGCACGAATAACGATAAAATTAATTTATGAATCAATCAATTATTACCGCGATTCGCACGACCTTCCCTTCTCACACACACACACATCAACAAACACAAACGCTATAGAATTTTATTTGCACCGCCGCAAGCCTCAGAATATCATCACAGCATAGTCAAAATATGAATATTGCAATAACGCTTTTAATAGCAAGCGGTTGGCGATAAATTTACATAAAATTTAATTGAATTAATGCCGCACACCATCACCACCAAAGGCTTAGAAAGGTCGAAAGCTGGTTTTATCATAATATTGATATGATAACTATTAAACTCTGAATTCAAGCGTAAAAGCGAAAAATCATTTTAATATCCAATATGCGACGACGTGTAGTATTTTATTGCAAGTAGAATATAGACTTGAAGGCATAAAATGGTGAAAACCGATTGATGCCATTGGAAATAACGGTTTGCGTGTCACTGATGACTTGTACATGTGAATTATGTAATTGGTTCTTTCTTCCCTTTTCACTCGTTTCATCAGGCCATCGACGACGTTATAAATTTTTCAGCAATCAACTATAGGTAACGAGAACTGAAAACTAGCAAACTGGCGAACAAACAAAGCAAACAAATAGTGAAAACGCGATGTAAGTATATCTAACAAAAATTCGTGGAATTGTATGGAATTTTCTATTTTCAATTTTCTTCTTTTGAAATATGTATTTGTCATTTTCATTTTCAGTTTCTTATAACGAACTTATCAATTACATCAATTAGGTAAATCGATATTTGTAATTCTGGCCAGAAAGCTTTTTACATTTTCTCCATTTTCAATAATATATCTATCTGTTTAAATATTGTTAAATTTGTTTTTAAGTTTTCGCAGTTTTTCTTAAGCTTACCCAAGTAAAAAAGTGTTTTCCTTTACTTTACAAGACATCAAGAACTATTTTTCATGGTTAGCTTAGTAGATAGGGAGACCGGTAGAGGAAACAAATGGTGAAGAAGTAAAATAAAGTGAAGATGAAGTGTAAAGTGCATCGACATGCAAACTATAACCGTACCGTGTTTATACGCTTCGAAAAGGTTGTGTACGTTGGGAAAGTTCATTTATTGTGAACAAGTCGAGATAATTGGATTTTGAATTTTAAATGTGCACTCGAACGTGTTTTGTGTTAGCTTGCACTCTGCACATAATCGCTATTATCTCGAGTACAAAACAACTTATCACATTTTTCTTTATACCCGCTGTCCCATATATTTATATTTCATTTTCCAATTATTTCCTTCATTTTTCTTTCCATGTTTGATTTCAATTTATTTTATATATCATTCGGTCAGGGCCAGTCCTGATGCTCCCGGCACAAAGCGGATTGCAACGATTTTGACTATCAATAGACCATGAACTAGACAAGGAATACCATTGTAAAGCTATTTATTTCCATAAAGTCCAGGGATTTACACAAAGTGTAAAGTTTTAACTACGGCAGTGATGTGCACATCAACGTGAATAAAGTGAACTAAATGTACATCGGGGGTAGGTATATTGAGGGTGTGATAGTAGAAGGGTACTAATCTAAATCTAGATCTGGGAAAACAGCATGTGATTATTAGCACGAGCGAATGGTTGGCGACATTTCGAATTTATTGAAACGCAATCGCCAAAAACTGCAAGCATGCAAAACAAAGACGCTGCAAGTTTACTTATTAGTATGTAGTAAGGAAACAGGCGTGAGTAATAGAAAAACAAACAACTTGCTTCCTTGTCTTGCTTTGCAACGCTTGCTCAACACATTTCCATTAATCTGACAAACGCAATAAATAATACCGGCTTATATTGATATAATTAATATAAATTATATATTTTGTATCTAACTATAAATGGTATAAGGATATTTATGTATAGACTATGAAAACAACAGTTATCAACCCCCAAGTTGTTCGTAGGCATCGAGGAAAATGCAATTAATTTCAATCATATTGCGATCGCAGTAAAAAATCCACAATAAATAAAAACGTCTCAGCTCTTAGAAGAGGAAACGAAGGACATATAAAAAGATTAAACATGAAAAGAACTTTCATGGTTGATTAGACATCGGAAGGTCCTCCCTTCAAGATTGGTTCGTTCTTAAAAAAATCACCCCCGTTAAATTGCATAATTTCGATTGAATTACTTTAGGGTCTCCTTATTCTCATTGCATTGCGTCGTATACACGTCGGATTGTCATGTATTGTCCCTGGTTTTATTTGTGTCCTTCGTTTTATATTATACTAGGTGTGTCAAGAATATGCTTTCTTCCAAGAATGTTTCCATTGACACTATATCTGATTAGTAATTCCGTGAAACACCATGTGAACTACGCGACGTGTAGTTTTTTTTTCTCGTGACATTCTCTCGTCGTGCGTAAGTGCGGAATGAATCTTTCGAAATGTACGAATGCGCTGGTTCGAAATGCTGGACGGAATGGACGTTTGGCGAAATCAAAGAGCAAATTGCGTAATAAAGGCACCCCTCCTACCCACACAATAAGAGACAAGATGATTCCAACAATCCAACGGTACAGTACAGTCAGGAATGCATGAGAAACTGAACTGAGAGTCAAATATCTTTGTCCCCCTTTTTAAATGCCCGTCAATCTAGCCTAGACAGACGTCCCTTGGTTTTTGGTTTCCCCATGTTACCAACGTTTCTGGAATAATTAAACCGTGCGAATACATGACATACATACGTACATGTACCACATGCACTGAATCAATGTACGTACACACGAGATACGAATAATATGCTTAGCAATACTCAGTCAGTGGCGTAACCAGACTTTCATTCTGGTAGAAACCTGATAACCGCACATGTAGAACGACAGCCCCCATTGGTTACGCTTTTGGTGATACTGTGGTAATATTAGTGGTAAATGTAAGGGTGTATGTGTTGTTGGTTGTGTCAAAATTGAATATGTAAGTTGATAAAAAAAGAGTGACACAACTCCCGTCAAAATGTACTACGGGAAATGAAATAACAATGCAGATTTTGGTATTCACTGGGAGAACTTTTGCGGTTGCTAGTGTAATAATCGTCCCTCCGGGGGCTGCATCCTGCACGCCTTGTCACATGTCAATCTTTATTAGCACAGACCATACTGAAGTTGCATCAAATGCGTCGGGAGGTGAGGGTGTTAAATGAAGCCACACGCGTATAAAGTGTGTTAATGTATAAAATAAAAGTAAAAACTCGAATTGTCGGAATGAATGATTTTGCACAAGTGTATTATTACTGAAGGGGTATCAGCTCAGCGATAGTGGTTGCGCAAACAGTTTTTGTTCAAACAATGCGCGCGCAACTATTCAGGAAGCAACGGTTCAATCAAAAGTGTAACTTTGAGAACACATTATACAAACAATCAAACTTGTTGATTTTTGCAATTTGTTGTGTACAACACATGCATATATTGCTTACTAATTAAATTGTTGCCTCAGGTTCATGTTTATATTTATCGGAAAACTATTTTTAAGTTTTAACTATAACATTATCTATTGTCTCAGCTAAATTATTTAGTGGACACCTGTACGATTGAACGTTGTTTCTTGTTTGTTGGAAAGTGGGAATAAACATAAATCATTCAAGAAAACTTCCGAGTATGCGACTTCATTTAAGAGACCCAAATTTAGAACCGAGCAAAAAGACAAAATAAATAAAGCTAGAAATCGTGTCCAATTATTCAGTTTCGTTTTAAAGTAGAACTGCCGTTGCCATTGGAGTGAATGTGTGTATTGCATAGTTTATAAACACGAGGAACGAATAAGACTGACACGAAAAAAAGTAACGGAAAACAAGAAAAAGAAATGCTCAAAGTGTTCCGTTCCAGGAGCGGTCAACTTAAGGTAAAATAAATACCGGAAAGGAAATAGGAAAGTCGTGAATCTAGAGAAAGTTAATCGGAGAAAATAGCGCAAACCCAATTGGGTTAATTTATTAATGTGTTTTTCTTCGTTTTAGTTTTTCTGTGCATCCATCCTCGAGTGTAACTAGATCTAGACTAAAAGTCATTCCATCGCCCATCGTATATTTGAAAGGAATCGTGGAAAAGTTGAACGAAACCGAATGAAACTACCGAAATGGTATGCTTCCAAATATAGGACGAAACGAAAGGAGGAAGCAAAGCAGGAGCGAGCGGTAGGCAGGTAAAAAATGTACTTCGGAAAGGTTGGGAAATGTGCCTCGATTTACTAGTAGAGAAAATACTGAACGAGACGTCCTTTTCTCCCTCTATCTCTCTCTCTCTCTTTCCACCACCTCACCAATCCGAAGAAGTTTCAGTCAGAAATTGTGTCGATATTTCAATCCTAACTTTCCCAAAATGTTATCATCTACACAGGATGTTATAAACAAATGGAAACTTTATTGGAACATACATTAATCATAAGGGAACTTGTCGGAATGTAAATGATTTCCAAAATGTTTTAGTACCAACTAATGTTTATATTTTTTCTTCGAATGAAAACTGTAAGTATGTTTCATAATTACAGAATTCAAAACATCCTGTAAAAGGAAGTGGATGTAGATGGTCGGTTCGTAATACCGGAGATACTTATTATCATTTCTTCAGATTGATTTCCTAGTTGGAAATAGGGTTATATTTTATACCAAAAAGGTAATTTGCCGACTTTCCCTTCCCAGCACTACCTACTCATTCTTTCTCAGTCCCTCTGAGTTGCCATTTTTTTTACATACTCTAATACAGGAAATTCTTCCGAGGATCAGTTCAGAGTTGCAAAAAGCAAAAAGAAGCAGAAGTAGAAGCAGATTTGATTCATACATATTACATACCTTTGGAGTAATACAGGAAAATTTAACACGATGCATGGGCAAGTTTTAACGTTCCTGATGGAATTTCCACTCTTTCCTTCAGTTTTACATTTTATAGCATCATTCGATCTTCCACGTTTCGTTCTTGCGTTAGTAACATGGTAACAATTCATATCATTGTTGGATAGAAAGAAGCGTGCGTAAAGTCACCCCTCGAAGGCACAACTCATCGTTGAAGTTATTGCATTTTTGTATGCGTGTAAGGCGCCATAAGGGGACAATTTTTTTGTTCTTTTGCTGCCTCAACTACATACTTTTTTACTCATTTTTTTTATAATATAATATAATATAATAGTACCGTTCTGAATAATATAAGCGCACAAACTGAAACACCGTAGAAACGCACTGAGATTACTGAACGATTACCTAACAGCGATAGGAAATGTACAAGTGCAACTACATGAAATATTTTGATTATTATGTACAGGGCCGGATTTAGTATTAGTGCACAACACGAAAAAATCTGCTGCCCCTCTAAAAGTGTCGCCCTAGGACCGGACCTAGTTGGCCTAGGCCAAAATCCGGCACTGACTATGTGTAGGTACCTATATCACCATCCTCGTTTGATCATTTCTAACTTCAGCCAATCGCAGAAAAGGACAATGCAGGACAATAACAAAACTATCACAAATAGGTTAGGGATATAAAAATCGAAGGGAAACAAACAAAGAAGAAAAATATGTGCTAACAAACGAACGAAAGGAATAACAAAAAGAAACGAAATTAATCTAAATTATTATTATAATGGCTCTTTAACTATTAAATCACATTGGAACAACATGTTTGTTACATTCCTATAATTCGTACGAGCCAGCTATAGTCATAAAAAGTATGGTACCACAAAATATGTGAAAATATAGAAAAACAAGGGGAAATATGGGAAAACACGGTGTATTGTTGAGTGGGGTTGGGACTTATAGGACGACACGCAAAATACGGATGCACGCAACCCACAAGTCAAAGTATTGTCGAAAGCGACAACAAAACGTTGAAATTAAGCAAAGGTCGGTGATATTGGTTATATACAGAGAGTTTAATATGTGAAAGAGTGGCTACCAACGTCAAATTTTGTGGACGCCATATTAATCACCAAAATACATGTGTTCCATATATGTTTCTGATACCAGCGCCCTGTCACGTACTTTATACATACTAAATTTGCATTACTATTGACAAGATTGTGATTAATATGGCTGCCATTTGTTAAATTCATAAGATACCCGCATGGTGCGTTAGTGTCTATGTAAAAATGCACCACAAACAACTATTTCGCAATCAAAACATTCACATTCAAATTGTTCCTGTACTTAACTTCAAACCAGGAAAACATTTAAACAAACTTTCGAAAATCAGATGACCCTATTTAGTATTAGGTATACGACAAGAAGTCGAAACAAAGATTTTTATTTGCAGCTTGTTTAGCCATAAAACTCTCAGTATCGCTATATACGCACGATTCTTGTATCTGAATCGTATTGTAACAATTTGGTTTGGGAATTTTTCGGAACGGTTGAGGCATTATTTGGGCATTTACTGCTGTCGTTTTATTCGTAAAACTGGGGAACGTGGGGCTCGCTTTGGAAACAAGGAAATTTTACGAAATGAACGTGGACGATGGGAAGTAAGGTGGAACAACATGGAAGTGGAAGTCAAAACGTCGAAAGAAACGAGGGTTCTTGCGAAATCGTAAAAGTCGACTTTGTTACTGACATAAAACAAAAACAGGCTCGCTATAGCTTTTAGTACTATACGACTATGGTAGTACTTATTTGGTGCTATTATCTACTTCATCTGAATCTAACTTGTTTTTGCTTTTTTGTGTTATTTGCATTTGCAAAGAAAATCGTTTCTTAAAGTTTTAAGACTTCTGCTTTGAGTTTTCAGTCATTCTAACTTAAATTTTGTACAATACCTTTCACAAAAACGCTTTTAATTAATCTCTCAGTGATGCATTCACATTCAGTAGCAATCTTGAAAATACTCTTGAAAGTTGAATGTTTAAGTGTACAATTGAAGGAAATATAGTGTTAAGTTGCAACTACGAGAAATTAAGAAAATTAAATTTACTCTTATATGTTTTCAAGAAATTAAAACCGATTTTATAGTAAGTTGTTAAATTAAAGTGGATAGTTCATTGGAAATTCGCAAACAATTTTCCATTTTATGCGTGCATGATATGGAGAAGTGAATTATACCATATGAACAAAAATTATTTAGATAAAGGGTGGCTTTGGAATTATGAACGTACGTTGCGTCTTTGATTCATCGTCAGTAGTCAATGCGTTTCGGAGCATTTTCGGTAACGATGAATCAAACATCCAACGTACGTTCAGAATTCCATAGCCACACCTTATCTAAATAATTTTTGTTCATATGGTATATTTGCCTTCTCAAATATTCTTACATGCCATTGCAATATTCTATAATGTTATAACATGATAATACTGCCTGCAATATTCAAAAGTATTGTCTAGAAAATATAAACACCTATTGTACTTGTATTGTATAATGTACATTTTCAAGTTGAATTTCATGTTTCAACACAATATGATCGTGTTTGTTCGAAAATGAACGTCTAGAACGTTTTCAATTAGTCTAAGTGCACCGTGTGCACCTAAAGCACATGTAACGACAGATGAATTTCGTGCACAAAGTACCTAACCAAAAATACGTAACCTAAATATGTAAAATGTGTTTTACAAAATGGCCGAAACTTACAATTTAAATTCAATACTACTTTATAGTCTTTATACTTTATTTAAGCCTATTAGATAAATTACAAATATTTTTAGAATTACCTATAGTAATGCTCCATTGTATACCGTGCGATTAATTTATCTTCGAACATAGCATGTGCTATGTTGCTATGTACGATGGTAAAATAAACGAGTCAAACTCATGGCAACGGGGATTTGCATTGCTAACGACAGGGCCGTGGCGATGCACGATCAAAGTAATTTGTATGATCATGCCGTTACAGTAAGTTGTCAATTTTGTTCCTTGTCATAATTTGAATTGATTGTTCACAAATTTTTCATCAATCATGTACGCAACCGATGAAAACGTAGAAATAATGAAAATGTACGCACGAAATAATAGTCTGCGGATTGTTCGCAATTTATTTTCCATAAAATATCCTGAAAGGCCAATACCTTCAGTCAGTACAACCAGTACAATACATTGTCATCCCCACTCTAAGCCCGTCTGTCGGCGTGCTTTAGCAATACAAGTCCACATTGCCATGAGATTGACTCGTTTATTTTACCGTCGTACATAGGCACATAGTACATGCTATGTTCGACGATAAAATAATCGCTCTGTATAGTTTTTATATTAGTTAAAATTGAAACACTGTCGCGATTGCATGAATATTCTAAGTGTTTCAGTTACACAGTTGCAATATCGTACTGGGGATGAAATGAAACCATAATTAAACCTTGATTTACACCATCGTTGTTTAAATTTTCCTATATAGTAGCTATTTCGATGCCATAGTTCAATGTGCCTCGTTTAATATACGGGCGAAACATACTGTGTACTTGCGCGGGTGAGTTTGGTAATGGTAACGATGGGACGCATAACCAAGCACAAAGGCCGGTCGTAATTATAGTGGGAAAAATTGTAAAATTGCAGGAATGCAAATCCAACCGCCATAGTACGAACTCGTGCACAACCTCCACTTTGCACCAACCAGTCCGAACAAAAAGCCGTTCATTCGCCTAGGTTTTACGTTTTTACGAGTTATAACAATTTTAGCGCACGTGTTAAGATATATGATAGTGCGACTATTACAACCATTTTTTGCTTTTTTTACGCTTTTTGCTGTTGATATCGTTGCAACCAACGATACACGTTTCGTTCCTACTTATTCCGAACTCTAGACTATTAAGATTTTCTGGCAAATTTTCGAAACCCCCAGTGGGCTAAATTTCAGTGACTGGGATTTCTAAGGGACTTAGTGGTACTCATGCGGGTAGAGCATTTAATTGTCTATTTTGTGAGGTAATAATTATTATGTTTTTTATTGACTTGGTAGAATTATTCAGTGAAAACTGCATTTCACTTACTGGCTGCATGTAAATGCGGGTGGTCACCATGCTAAACGAAACTTGGCAACGTGGCTACGTTTTCAAATGCGATAATAAAACTTTATTTAATAACTATGACTATAACATATTTATTTTTCATACATAAGTAAGTACTCAACTTATTTTGAAACTTAGGTAATAATAACTCGATTTTCAATTCTCTTTTATTCTTTGTCTCACCCTACAGAGGTAATATCTTGGGATTGTTAAGAAACATATACGTCATTCCTGTGTCATTACAATATATCTGATAGGTTTGCTCTGTTGTATTACAGGGGTGACTATCTGTATTGGGGTAGAAACCATACCATATATATGTAACAATCCATGTATCAATATTACCTTAATAATCTCTAATTTACGATGGACGATTAATTATTACCGATTCGTTGAAAAGCACCTAGAAATCTATAGATAGTTTATACATGTTCACGTTTAATAATATCATCCCCATGCAATCTAAGCCCTAAATTTAAAGCCGAATCAGCTATCGATTTTACCAAAATAAATAAATAAATAAATAAAATTATTATACGGGTGTTAGTTAATTAAATGTACACGATTTCTAGATATACGAACTTTATTCATGAAGAAATGGGAAATGTAAAACTTGAAAATATGTGAAACATGGAAACAACAAGCAATTTAAGTGCAATTAAATCGTGCGTTTTGATTTATGTTCGATTAACTTCAGTGAGTTTTTTTTTGCCTTATAAGTTTTAGTGGAGGCTAAAAAGACTTTGCTTGCATGGTTGCGTGTTTGTTGAACATTAAGGAGTTTTGGAATGAATAAACCGCACAGTGCACGACGAGTAAACGAGTCTTCACTCTCTCTGAGGCTCTAAACCTAAGGTATGATAGTTTTTACGGGTTTGTTGTATTCGTTTCGGCGTGCAGGTGCAGACAGACATTGACGATAGTGCTCCGATTGAAAAACTTTCAGGTTCATATTGAAAATATGAGTAATAACTTAGGTCAGAAAATGCATTTTATCGATCCTAAAAGAGAAGATGATTACAAAACAAAACTCAAAACTGATTTAATTTTATGATTGAAGAAAGTAGTTTAATTTCTATAAAAATGAATCAAAATTCTAAGTACACATTTTATGTCTTGTTATTTTATCAAGCCATTTTTAGCAAGCGGACCCTTTCGTTTTTCGTTCATAATAAAAGCAACTATCGGTGATTGTAGGAATAGAATAAGATATGCAACGTATATGTTAAAATTAATATCTTATTCGAGACTCAGAGAACCAGTCGGCGCTTTTCACTCTTGATGTTGTAGCATACAAAAGCCGGACCAATCAGAACATTACTATAATACACTACTAAGAGTGGCAGGGGCAGGACACTGTTACCTTGGTATGTACCAATTTGAACACAGACGTTGCGCATCTTACAATTCCTACAATCAACTCTACTATGTTGACCACATATAACAAATGAATAAGAATGTACAGAAAAACACAGAAAAAACAATACTAAAGAAAATAAACAGAGCATATCAACTTCTAACCATTATTTGGATTGACTACTGATATAAAGAAAAAATTAAAAGTGAGAATTGTTGTTAAATGTAAAATGTGCACTAAAACAAACTTAAGACGAATACATATTAGGATATAGAAGTTTTAAGCAAGTACCTAAGAAGTTTGCAAAATTTATGAAAATTAAAGTTTAATGTCTTTTCTATACATTACTATCGTTCCTTCTTCTCATTCGTTCGTTTTATCGTTATATATAAGACTGGCGTGTGAAAAGTGCCATCAGAAGTCCGAGTGTTTTTCCCATTCTCTTTTTTTTATATTTTAGATTCCCCATTCAGACACAGCAGACCATGCACATAGCTCAGTTTCACCTTTTTGCGCAAAAATCCTCAACGCTTTGATCCATTAGGTCTTTTGTCCCAAGCGACATAAGAAATTACTCGTACTCGACACGCTTACATCCGTTTCGACAATTCCGCATTCTCTATTCTCGGTTTTCCATTCTCAATTTCTGAATTCAGTCAGTTGAGTTTTCCCATACTCTATATTCTATTCTATTCTATTCCGTGTATTCTACTTGTAATATAGAGTGGGTATTTCAACATCAAGTGCTTCTCATTTTTTATGCAGCCTTTCAATTTTCGTCCACAGTTTTTCGTTAGAGCAGAAATAGAAAAAAAAAACATGTACCTACAACTATTAAACCTCCAGCATGAATTCATGAATATTCGGACGCAGGATATCAGGTAAAGTGAAAGCATATGTCATAGGACCCATTTCTGTCTAGGTATAGTGATAGTGTAATAATGTATATGTTTGAAATATTTTTCGCACATGAAAAATTGCGATTCGAAAGGAAAAACATGTGCGATGAATGTAATAAAAAATAATCATAATAAAAATACATAAACAAAGAACGAATCTGTACGCAATGTGCGCGTTCAATATAAATGCAAATTTCGTGTAAAACAATAATGTTGAACGTGCAGGACGAGTGATGGTGCGGCGACGTCCGACAATCATAATCATAAAATAATAATGAGCGACGACAATATAAAACTATAAGTTTATAAATGTGCAAGAGCAGAACGCAAAGTGAGCAAAACGGAATTGTGGTGGCATAGACACATCGGACGTAGTGGATTTACGATTGGGTAATGTGTCGCACTCGCACTTCTATAATTGACTATATCATTTACATTTTCATATCGATTTCAAAACTGTTCACCGATTAATGCTATGAATTCCGAAGTTTTCGGACAAGTGCGGACCGGACATAATAGATTTATAGTTAAATATGTAGGTATATGTACTTGTATAGATAATACATAACTTGTCATATTAGATAATATAATATAATTTATTGAATGAATAGAAAAATCATAGAGGTGTAATATTCATAGAGGGAAAGTATTGATACAAATATTATACCACTGGTCCGCCATATTGTGAATTGTGCTCTACCATAACAAACTGAAACCCTAACGTGTAGACTGCATAAAGTACACGCACGGACTAGTGGCATTAGAATGAAGTCTATTTCAAATTTCGTGCATCTTGGGTTCAACACAATATGGCGTTCCCTAGCTGCATGCCCCACAACCATAAATCGACTTTATGTTCTCTCTATAGACTTCTATCTCTATGCTAAAACCCTAGAATGTAGACTGCCCAAAGTACACGCACAGAGTAGTGACGTTAGACTGGAGTGTATTTCAAATTTGGTTCCTTTTATTTGCAACCATATATGGTGATTTGTTGTAAATCCCTTCCGTCCCCTGGCTTGGCTGCATACCCTCTGCCCATAAATCGACTTTATATTCTCTCCATAGACTTCTATCTCTATGAAAAAAAATGGATTCATAAAATTAATAATACACCTAATTCGACTGGCATGATATGATAATGCATCATTTTTAGTAGAAATAAACATGAAAATGAAATATTTTCATGTCGAAGAATGTTCGAGCAGACACGTTTTCGTTCTATTCGGTGGTGATATACATAAGTACTCGTCGTAACGACTGACGGCGACAGCTCAATTTCCACTGTAGGCCACTTCGCATTATTCGAATCGCAAACAGTAAGCACAGGCAAGCAAAAAAATAAGAAAATACCATCAGGAAACAGGAAGAAGCTGAAATGAAAAGACGTGTCGAACCACAATCACCAATAACACCTACGCCTTCCATTAAAGCAACATATTCGTAAGGAAAAATCATGTAAGACTTCGTTTTGCCATAACGATAATAATATAGACGTGAAAATGAGAAAACAACTAAACAACAAGAGAATGAAAGTGGAAATCTAAATATTGACACAGAACAAAACAAATTCAATAAAGCTGCTGAGCATCATGGGGAGATGAAGTGTTGGAACAAAAAGAAAATGAAATCAAAATGAAAATTAAATCTTCCAATTCTTGTTTTTTTTGTTCAAGTTTTTTTTAAGTTTATATAAATCGATTTAACTTTTTCTTATTTTGTTAGCACGCTGGTGAAAATTGAAGCGAAATAAATAAAAATGTGCAAGACAATAAAAATCGAAAAAGTTTAATAGATTTGTTAGATGGAGTGTGTTATCGATATAATCGCAATCACCACCTGCGTTACGCAACTTACAAATACGATAGGGCACCAAAGAAGGCAAAACGTCAAAACAGATAAACTATTTTATCTCCGAACGTCGTATAAGTGACACATTACATTCACTGTTGCATGGTGTATAAGTGTAGCTTTATGGCGCCTCCGATACTCATAATAATTTATACCTCCTAGGCGTATAAG